>JASPKZ010005381.1:0-31993 GCA_030220185.1 Diploptera punctata
TCCATGCTCCTGCATACACCTATCAACAGACTCGAATATTGTGGCGGTAAGGATGACAGCAGATCTTGCACCATTACTTTCCGCTGCACCATAAATCGAATGTATTCCAGCAAGTTCAGTATAACTGTAAAAATTTTCCATGGTGCTTTCATGTATTGCAACTGATACTGAAGTAACTTCTAATCAGATGCTAATGAAATAAACCAATATGGGAATAGGCATATTGAGCATGCCAATACTGAACAAATTTCAGTGTCAATATATCACAATACACACGCAGAAAAAAAAAAGAAAGAAAAAAGTGACTTGCCGTGATTTGAACTATCAGTGTTCGAATCTCATATCCTTTAAGTCACGCTTATACAGTTACCTGTTGTCTAATAATTAATTTTTCTCTATTTATTTAATTTTATACTATGCCATTAATCTTTTCCTCGTTTTTTTATATATCTTGTACATATTCTATATTTAATTCGTTAAGTTTAGAGTAAATCAAAATACATTATAAATATTAATTGTATTGTATTCATAACTTGTAATCGTTTATATATATATATATATATATATATATATATATATTGTAATTTAGATTTAAGACTTTCTTTTGTATTTTTTAAACCTGGTTGAGTGGTAGACAAGGCCTTAAGGCCTTAACTCTGCCAGGTAAAACAAAGCTATTATTATTATTATTATTATTATTATTATTATTATTATTATTATTATTGATTTAACCATTAAGCCAAACGTTAAATACACAGATTCTGCGTGTTTCATTCTGAGCTAAGGCTCTCATTGTACCTATTCTACTGTAAACAGTGCAGTGGCGTGCAATCATCTGCCAAGTTCGAAATTTTAAGGAATTTGTTAACCCAAATATTTCATAGACGTTGTTGATGAATTATTAACAATCAGGATCTCGGAATTATTACAAAGATCTGACGTTATTCTAGTATAATTTTCTCTCCTACTTTGCTCTCCTATTGATTTATCTGTATTAATTTTCAATTACTTTTGTTCCCTATAACTAGCCCGTTTTCCTTTGTAGACCATTGGTTCCCTATTTCAAATTACTTGTACTGTATAATACCCTCTGTAAGCAGTTAAATTTGTGCGGTATAATTCTTTTACACACTATATATATATATATATAATATATATATATATATAGCAATTAATCGATTTATATAACATTCGTTCTATGGATCTATCAATTTATCTATCCGTCGATCAACATATCTATCGATTTATCGAATTATTTATTTAACGTTCGGTCGATTTATCGATCTGTAAATACAAATAAAATCTACGCTTGAAAGGACCGCTCAAAGAATTTTTATCTCGGGCTTTATGGTATTTTATGTGTCATAAATGTAGGACCAACGGGTTTAACTCCATCCCGAAGGAAGTCATAATCAAGGATTTACGCTCCTAAAAATCCATCGATCCTACCTTGTTTCAACTTGCGAACCTTGGAACCAGAGTCAAGCATAATAACTACTAATCCATGTTGACCGACATTCTGAGGCAGAAATATGTAGGTCCTATAGTTATTTCCGTTTATAATTGTGGGCTTAACAATGCTCATGTATAAATTTGCCGAGGGATGAGGAAATTAATCCCAGCCTAACCCCGATAAAAAAGAACAGGCGAATTATATACGAAACCCTCACCACCAAACAATACAATATAACTCTTGAACTCAAAGAAATAAACTTATTAATATAGGATGTAGAGCTACAGAGAATTCTAAAGGTGACCAGGAAATATGTATGTTGAACAAGGTTTCCATGCAAAGGTGGTTGATTTTCACAATTAGAGTTATGTGGTTCCTATAAATAGTTTGTTTTGAAATATGGAAATTACAAGTATAAAAGTAAAAAGGCAATAAATAATGAAATATGTAGGCTACACATAATTGTGCCATTTATGGGAAGATTATAACATCCGCACCTGGATTCAAAACTAAAACGCTGGAGGAAAACATTAAATCATAAAATCGATATAGCAAGTTCCGCTTGTGTAGCATATGATTCATAATCGTCAACATATTAAATCATGAAATGTATACTGCTAAAAGGACATATACTAAATAAATATTTAGTTCAATAAATGCAGTAACGTATTTCACCATTAAATAGCTGTTATCACTTGTTATTTAAGAGTATATAAAAACCAAATTAATCATTTAAATCACAAATAATTAATTTGACCATAAACGTATAACAATATTTAAATATTTGAATACGTTGAAGGAAATGATTAACTAACAACATATTACAATATAGTTTAAAAAAATAACAATGATAAAAACATGACCAAGATTTAAAAGACATAGAAAATATAAAACTTGCCATAATGAAATATGTAATGAATATATATCTATATATTTTATTTGACTATTTAACTCATGCCCCAAATGGGAGACAATGACCAATCACGTTTCAATGATGTCTGTTTTACAACCAATCAGAGTCGTGTTTCACGAAATATTTATCAGTGTTATAATTACCATATTAAAGAAAGCTCCTCCTTTTTAATATTCTGAACAGGTCTGACCATTATTTTGCAGCGACTGAGCCCGTGAGAAATACGGCTACCAGATTGTATATATAGTGCATGAATGTCAACACATGCCGCATGCGGGAGTTAATATAAAAACATCTGTATCAATTGATTATACCACCAAAAAAGAAAACCACTGTTTGCACTTTCTTAAATGTATTTTTTCCCAGGTAACAATCCAGAAAAATATAATTGTCATATTTACATCATACGACATCAGAAATGAATTAATATACAGTTTGATGTGTTTCATTTTTTCTCCACTAGAGAGAATTCTTACAATATTGCGTTCCTTTGGCAATAAATAGTATGATCTGGTTTGCAGTGATAAACAAAAGAAGCAGTAGAAGCGAACCTATCGTTACTCATTTGTTTTCAAACATGGCCGTTTACATTAAATATATAAATATTTTAAAATAACTATAGTTAAATAATGATTTGTGAGTAAACAGCTTAATTTTATTCGTTAAATTGTTCTAACAAATGCCACTCTTGATTTCCAAATTATCTAGATAAATTCACTCCTCACTTCGTGAGTCGTGAATTTATCGATAATTTGGAAATCACTCATGGCATTACTTATGATAAGATCCTTGTGAATCAAAAGAAATTTCTAATTGATTTTAAAGATCGGGGCGTTGTCCCATACACACATACATCATGGCCGAAAGGCGTATAAAGTATTTCCTTGTTGAAAGATATGTCGAACAGCAACCATCCACTCATACAAACAGAAGAACAGCCAGTAGCAATTGCCCTTAGCATAGCAGGTAATGGGGAATGTAGAAATCCAATATATTATCTTTTTAACATGTATAGTTAGTTGATTACGGCAATTCAGTATTGCGATAACATCCCTTAATGTAGCTACAAAACGTATAATTTGTCATTTTCGTAACGAGAATATGGTATATGAGCAGCGAGAAAAATTTGCAGATTACTTGTACAAATAAATCTTAAAGTTTTAATAACTGTAAAACAGTACCTGATATCTCAGTCGTCCTCAATAATTTGCAGTGTTGTGTTATAGGAGATATTTCGATAACTTATGTATCGTATTCTGCTTTCATTATGGTACTGACTGTTGTTGGTAATATTTTTGTACAGAGGGTTTATATTGCTGGGTATGTTCTTGTTCAGCAGACCTCCTATAAAACAACACTGAAAATTATTGAGGACGACTGAGATATCAGGTACTGTTTTACAATTATTAAACCTTTAACACAGTAATCTCAACAGAGTTTCGTAATGTATTTTAAAAACATTGATCAAATAAGTCTTGCAGTATGAAGATTCAAATTCACCAAAGTTTCAACTTTAAGTAAATGTTACTTTTCAGTAAAGCGGCAAACATTGATAAAACTAATGTAGATTGCTCATGACGAAGAAAAAGACTAAGAATATTGTCTCCAAAGAACATTTACATAATAAATTAGTATATTAGGAGATTGAAGCGTAATATTGAATGACTATACAGAGCAAAATGATGATCAATATTCCATGATTAATTAGAAACTCATGCTGTTTTAGACAGCGGTGTTACGGGGCCCAAATTGATGTCGACTAGCTTACAGCTAATCGTGATGTCCAATGTGTATCGAAGCTAGTAGAGGGTCTACTGTTCAAGAGGTAGAGATATTGTCGACTGCCTATATAAGATAACGCCATTAGTCAATTCATAGCGCAAGTATACAAATTATGCAATTGTAATAAGACATACAAAAAATAGAGAACATCAAATTTATATTGCAAATGCAATAAAATATTGAAACTAAATATGATTAAAGTCAATAAACTCATTATTTATATAATACAAATTGTGAAGACGAATGTAAAAATTATAACCAGGGTTTGAAATCGATAATTTTTTTCCCCAAGAAATAATGATATAATAATTATTTTTAATCAATAACATATAAAAATCGTGCCTGATTTATCCATAAAAATAAAAATCAATATTTTAGTTTTATTGAGTCAAGTATAAATAATAACCAATCTCTGAGCGATATTTTTTAGTTAAAAATTACGACTAATTCTTGATTGAAAAAGATAATTCACTAAAAAATCGGACTGAACACATTTTCCTCTCACGTTGTTTACATAAATGGTAATTCTGGAATATTAATAGTGTTAAGTTAATGACATTATACTTATCTCTTCCTCCCTCTTCCTAATTTTAAGAATGGTTAGGACTACTAAGTTAGCTAACTAGCTAACTAGGTTTTTTCCGAAGCAGTGGCAACAAATTCCCAGTTATATAAACAATTCAGTAAACAATTTATTCTTGATTGTAATATATGTACATATGGTTTACAAGTTGAAAAATAATATGGGTCGAAATAAAAATTCGTGCACCCGTGAAGCATTCGATATAAGTTCTGAATAAAACACAAGTAAGTGAAAAAATTGCAAAAAACTTATTATATATTATTATTATTGATTTTTCATCTCAGCTAGTTCACATTTCACTTTTCACAGTTCACTTCACTTATGGGTTACCTGTTAAAGGAGGTGTTCAAAGTGTCTTCCTTTCATCTGGATGAAATACTGTGCTCGTATCTGCAATGAAAGTCGATTTTTTTAAAACCCCTGGATCATTTTTGAATTATTGACAAGCATGTACAACTCTCTGCTCCAGTTCTTCAACCGCGTTAACGGGTGAGCTACACACTTCGCTTTTGAGGTGACCCCAGACACAAAATTCCAAAGATTTAGATCAGGTGATCTTGGAGGCCAAGGTAAGATCCGCCTCTTCCAATCCATCTTTGGCCGTATCTGCGCGTTAGGTGCCGTCTCACAGCAGCAGCAAAATGTGCCGGAGCTCCATCATGCATGTACCACAAACTCCGACGTTGCTGAAGGGGAACATCCTCAAGCAATCCTGGAAGATTACGCGAGCCAGAAACCTAAGGTACCTCCGTTCCATTACGTTTTTGTGGAAGAAATGTGTGGCCCAATGAGATTATCACCTAGTACCCCTAACCACACATTCAGTGAGAAAACAGTGCTGATGTGGTGACTCATGAACAGCATGTGAGTTTATTTCACACCAAAAATGTGTATTAGATGATAACAAAAACACACAACGCGTGTGAATCCTCCTTCATCTGTAAATAAAATGTTACATGCGAAACGAGGGTTAACTACAGTCTGTTGTTGCAAGCCACTGACAAAACATCACTTTAGGAGCAAAGTCCGCACCATTGAGACATTTAACTCGTTGGAGGTGGTAAGGGTACAGTAAATTGCGCTGTAAAATTCTCCATACACTAATGTGGCTTAGTACAGGCACTTGTATGACAATTCTTCTTGTCGAGGTTCCTGGAGAGAGCTGTACTGCTTCCAACACCATTCCACCTCCTCAACCTCAGGCGTATGCGAGCAGACCTACCTACTGCTCTGCCATGTGCAAAACCCCCATTTTCTCTCTGGCGCTGATGGACCCTTGTAAATAGGCTTACGGCTTTCGTGGGTGTCTTCGATCAGGATATGTTTCTTTGTACAAGCGTGCAGCCTCCCGTGCATTGCCATTAGCCCTACCGTACACGAAATGCATATCCGCATACTCTTCGTTACTGTAAGGTTTCATTGTAACTACACACAGCACAAATTGCCACTCTTCAGACGAGGACTTATACCTTTGAGACTGTGTACTGTATCCGTCCTGGTGCGTTCTGCGTTGTATGGTTTGATTACACCTCCACCTCTCGACAATGTTCAGTTTTGTAAACAAATAATATAGGACGGCTTCAAGTGCGCAAGGAGTAAAGTCGTACGATGTTACAAACAATAACGTCAGTGGCGGCTTGTAACCATACATTCGTAATTATCCTCGCAAACGGCTCGTTTGCGGACCCATGTTTACTGGGACATTGTTGCTTCTATTATCATGTACTTTTAACTATACAAGTTTGCACCATTCCTTTTTATACACCCTGTATATTGTGCAGTTAAAAACAGTTTAAAGTAAATAAAAAAACTACTAATATATATTTCAATATATCTAATTTTTCCTCCGCTAGCAAGAAATGAACGGTAAGTTGATTGGCTTTTGTGCTCCTGCCGAGGGACTTTCTCTTACCAATCACCAAGTACGCAATCATAGAGACATACCATCGATCCTCGTTTTCCATCTTTATGTTTCGATGGAATCTCTCACCATGTTCTCCACTTAGTGCTCCTAAATTCCTCTTGTAAATATTGAAAATGAGAGTGGAGGTAGTGTAATTTCAAGCTCATATTACATCCCAGTTCCTGAACTTTTTGAGCATGGTTTTTACAACTTTCTCATATTGATCATATTTAACATACCCCCAAAAATTTCTCGATGTCGTCCTTGTATGATTCTCAAGCTTGTAGTTCCATGTAAGACATGCAGTTTTAAAATAACATCCCAAAATAGTTAGCGAATCTGTGGCCATCAAAAAGTCCTTTCTTCCCTTTTTCCTCCGACAGTAACAGATTTTTTAGTAATATATCGGTAACAAGGGGCAATTTAGTAGTCCAAAACTTTAAAAATTGCTTCATTAATTCTAGTTTTATGCGCAAAGGAGGTAGCAATATTTTTTCAGAATCAACTAATGGACGATTTATTACATTTTTTTTGTCTCTGACACCATTTGTTTTCTTCTTTTTGGCCAATTAGTAACTTTCCAGCTTTTTCTCATAGCTCTAGAGTTCCTATTCGCACAAAAAACACACGGAAATTTCCCTGTACCTTCATTGTTCCCCCTATAAAATACCACACACTTTGAGGTCACAGCACACGTACCACTTCTGTTCGTTATATTTATTTTTCTAGAATAGTACGCATGTTTGTAAATGTTTCATTCATGTACACTGAATGAATTACTGGAACTGAAGCATAATTTATTCCCAAGATTCAAAGAACGCCGTTCAGACTTCAGCCAATCTCCCGGATCATAAACTTTTTCTTAGGCGACCATTGAAACCAGGGATATAAGAACAGTACACTACTGCTTCCTCCAATACTTTTTTAATTCTTCTTCACTATGGCTATAACCAGTAAAGGTTGAACCAGGAGCTAAAAGATTGTCTTCTTTAAATCTTGAACCTAAACGTTTTTTTTTTTCTTTTGTAAAGATCCAAATCGCGTACCAAATCGTTTAATTTTGATTAATTGATAGGACGCGAATTGTTGGTCTTTTGATTCTAGGGACAAATTGAGATCATATTCTGTGCTGGAGGTGGAAGAGTGCTGGTACTACTCTCTTTTAATTATTTTGGTGGTATGTAATATCTGGCACATATATGGCGCGCGCTTATTGGTTTTCCGTAGTTTTTTTTCTCCGGAAACTGTGTAATATAACCAGGATAGGTCGTAGGAACAAGCTACCCTCAGTTAAACACAATGACAAACTAGTATGAATAAAATCTGTGATTATATTATAAAATTGTATTATATTTTTAGGCGTTTACAATATTTTAATGCAGTACGTAAATACCGCATTACAGTGAGGCCGCGCGCTCTCATTATTGCGTAAAAAATAGAATTGTGCAAAATATGTACGTGATCCGCAAAAAACTAGTAACAGTTCCGGTTATCAGAGTATTTGAACTTGACTTTTATGCATTAAGTAGCTCCTGCCACAAATCATCTCAGGCCTGTGTTGTCAGAGCTGCGAAACTGGGAATTAATGCCGTAGCATTCTTTGGATTTGGAAATGTTTTGGTAAGTAAAATGGCTCCCTTGGAATCACAGACATAATAATTTTGGATAACACGTCCTTCTGTTAATAAATTTGGGTGGTTTTTCTTTTAGTAGCATAATCAACGTTCATTTTGCAGCGAGGCGGTAAGAATGAAAGTAGTGAACATTCGGAATAAAAAAGTGCCACCTTTAAATGTTTTGCTCTAATATATTAAATTGTCAGTTTACTTCCGTACGCTTCCAGTGAATTTCCAATACTCTATTGAAATGTTGTTTACCCATGTGCGAACTAAACTCAATTATGATCGCTATAATCGTAACATCCGCCTTCGTGCTTAAACCTCAATTTCATCAATGAAGACGCAGGCGCTTCGAAAGTAACACTCACTGTGCTAATAAATCCGAGGTATTTCCACAAGTCCGGCATTCACATGTAACATTAACAGTTCCCTAGTAAACATATTTAAATGCATTTCCGAAATGAAGGCCAGTGGCGAATTATTATCTAATGGGATTGGTCTATTAGATAGGCACTATCAAAACATAAATGTTCTGGAAAACACCGCCTTTACGGAGAACTTAAGCTGTATATGTAATTTTAAAATATCACATTTTCCTATTTATTCGCTTATAATTATATTTTTTAAATTAAATTTCCGCTTTCGAGAATTTTTATTTCAAAGTTTGCGATCCATCCATAGTAATAGTCTGCCCGAAGCCAGGTCTTTCACTCACTGCAATCACAAGCATTTTCATGCTATGCTTTGCAACGTTACTAGGGAATTATAGGTGTGGTAGCTTCCCGTTACTTTCCACACCATGAAGGATGTTGATGAGTAATGATAAGGATGATGCATGAATGGCCGGATGAATTTCGGGAACCGTTGGGCCCTAAGCTCTCCCGATAGTTGTCTTACAGGAGAGGAAAAACCCGAAAAGACATCACCCAGAACCACCTTCCCCGACGAGAAATCGACCCGGGCCGTTGCTTGACAGGCGCACGCTACCTCGAGACCAGAGCGGTGGACAAAGTCGCGATATACACCCGCATTAACAGCGTTATAGGTTTTTGTCATGAGGATGAAATTGAACAATAAGCTTTCGCGCCAAACATCATAATTTTAAAGATGAATTTTATTATTGCTTATATAAGTGCATTTTATGACAAAATTTCTTCTTTCTTTTTTCTTCGATATATTGAGAAAGAGCTTGTCAAAAATTCAGAGTCATATTGGAGGAAAAATGTGTTCAGATGCGTGGAGAACTTTGAAAATTTTTAAGGAATGGCCGGGACACAATAAAATCAATATTCAGGGAATTTATTTAAATGTTGGAAATCATATTTTCTTCATTTTTATGAATGACTAATAGCAACCCATTTTCCATTTTACTGGTTTATCTTCTCGTTTAGGCATTCTCAAACAGGCCCTAACAATCAAATTATTTCCTTGTCCTCATATTTAATTAATTCTGACTTCACTCCGGCTTCCCCACAAGCCGTTCCATTTCTTAAACTTCCATTGCTATTTCTACTTCCTCCATATCTAAATGTATACTCGTTCTGTTTGAGAGTCAGCAGTTTCTCTACAATTCCACTTAAAAATTCCGAACGATCTTCAGTCATTAGCTTGCTAAAATATAATTTCCATACATTTAAATAAATTCCCTGAATATTGATTTTATTGTGTCCCCGGCTTCCTTAAAATTTTCAAAGTTTCTCCACGCATCTGAACACATTTTTCCTCCAATATGACTCTGAATTTTTGACAGCTCTTTCTCAATTATATCGAAAAAAAAGAAAGAAAAATTTGTCATAAAATGCAATTATATAGCAATAATAAAATTCATCTTTAAATTATGATGTTGGCGCGAAAGCTTATTGTTCAATTTCATCCTCATGAACAGAAACATTAACGCTGTTAATGCGGGTGTATATCGCGACTTTGTCCACCGCGCTGGCTCGAGGTAGCGTGCTGCCTTGTCACGCACCGGCCCGGGTTCGATTCTCGTCGGGACAGGTTTCTGGGTGATGTCTTTTTCGGGTTTTGCCTCTCCTGTAAGACAACTATCGGGAAGCTTAGGGCCCAACGGTTACCGAAATTCATCCGGCCATCATCATCATCCTTATCATTATCATCACAATCCTTCATGGTTTGGAAAGTAACGGGAAGCTAACCACACCTATAATTCCCTAGTAAGTTGCAAAGCATAGCATGAAAATGCTGTGATTGCAGTGAAAGACCTGCCTTCGGGCAGAATTAACTATGGATGGATCGCAACTTTGAAATAAAAATTCCTCGAAAGAGGAAATTTAATTTAAAAAATATAATTATAAGCGAATAAATAGGAAAAGTGATATTTTAAAATTACATATAACAGCTTAAGTTCTCCCGTACAGGCGGATTTTCCAGCACATTTATTGTTTTGATAGTGCCTATCTAATAGACCAATCCAATTAGATAATAATTCGCCCACTGCCTTAATTTCGAAATGCATTAAATATTGTTTACCCTAGGGAACTGTTAATGTTACATTTGAATGCCGGATTGTGGAAATACCCTCGGATTTTATAGCACAGTGAGTGTTTACTCTCGAAGCTGCCTGCGTCTTCATTTGATTGAAAATTGAGGTTAAGCACGAAGTTTACGATATAGCGATCATAATTGAGTTTAGTTTCGCACATGGTAAACAACATTTCAATAGAGTATTTGGAAATTAAATGGAAGTAAACTGACAATTTAATATATTAGAGCAAAACATTTTAAAGGTGCACTTTTTTATTCCGAATGTTCACTACTTTCATTCAACCGCATCGCTGCAAATGAACGTTGATTATTCTATAAAGAAAACCACCCAAATTATCAACAGGAAGACGTGTTATCCAAAATGATTATGTTCTGTGATTCCAAGGGAGCAATTTACTTACCAAACATTTCCAAATCCAAAGAATGCTACGGCATTAATTCCCAGTTTCGCAGCTCTGACAACACAGGCCTGAGATGATTTGTGGCAGGAGCTACTTTAATGCATAAAAGTCAAGTCAAATACTCTGATAACGGAACTGTTACTAGTTGTTTGTCGGATCACGTACATATTTTGCACAATTCCTATTTTTTTACGCAATAATGAGAGCGCGCGGCCTCACTTGTATGCGGTATATACGTACTGCATTAAAATATGTAAACGCCTAAAATATAATACAATTTTATAATATAATCACAGATTTTATTCATACTAGTGTGTCATTGTGTTTAAACTGAGGGTAGCTTGATCCTACGACCCTATCCTGGTTATATTACACAGTTTCCGGAGAAAAACTACGGAAACAATAAGCCGCCAGTATATGTGCCAGATATTACAATACCACCAAAATAATTAAAAGAGAGTAGTACCAGCACTCCTTCCACCTCCAGAACAGAAATATGATCTCAATTGTGTCCCTAGAATCAAAAGACAACAATTCGCGTCCATCAATTAATCAAAATTAAACGATTTGGTACGCGATTTTGGATCTTACAAAAGAAAAAAAAAACGTTTAGGTTCAAGATTTAAAGAAGACAATCTTTTAGCTCCTGGTTCAACCTTTTTACTGGTATAGCCATAGTGAAGAAGAATTAAAAAAGTATTGGAGGAAGCAGTGTACTGTTCTTATATCCCTGGTTTCAATGGTCGCCTAAGAAAAGTTTATGATCCGGGAGATTGGCTGAAGTCTAAACGGCGTTCTTCTGAATAATGGGAATAAATTATGCTTCAGTTCCAGTAATTCATTCAGTGTACATGAATGAAACATTTACAAACATGCGTACTATTCTAGAAAAATAAATATAACGAACAGAAGTGGTACGTGTGCTGTGACCTCAAAGTGTGTGGTATTTATAGGGGAAACAATGAAGGTACAGGAAATTTCCGTGTTTTTTGTGCGAATAGGACTCTAGAGCTATGAGAAAAAGCTGGAAAGTTACTAATTGGCCAAAAAGAAAACAAATGGTGTCAGAGACAAAAAAAATGTAATAAATCGTCCATTAGTTGATTCTGAAAAAATATTGCTACCCTCCTTTGCGCATAAAACTAGAATTAATGAAGCAATTTTTAAAGTTTTGGACTAAATGCCCCTTGTTACCGATATATTACTAAAAAATCTGTTACTGTCGGAGGAAAAGGGAAGAAAGACTTTTTGATGGCCACAGATTCGCTAACTATTTGGGATGTTATTTTAAAACTGCATGTCTCTTACATGGAACTACAAGCTTGAGAATCATACAAGGACGACATCGAGAAATTTTTGGGGGTATGTTAAATATGATCATATGAGAAAGTTGTAAAAACCATGCTCAAAAAGTTCAGGAACTGGGATGTAATATGAGCTTGAAATTACACTACCTCCACTCTCATTTTCAATATTTACAAGAGAATTTAGGAGCACTAAGTGGAGAACATGGTGAGAGATTCCATCGAAACATAAAGATGGAAACGAGGATCGATGGGATGTCTCTATGATTGCGTACTTGGTGATTGGTAAGAGAAAGTCCTCGGCAGGAGCACAAAAGCCAATCAACTTACCGTTCATTTCTTGCTAAGCGGAGGAAAAATTAGATATATTGAAATATATATTAGTAGTTTTTTATTTACTTTAAACTGTTTTAACTGCACAATATACAGGGTGTATAAAAAAGGAATGGTGCAAACTTGTATAGTTAAAAGTACATGATAATAGAAGCAACAATGTCCCAGTAAACATGGGTCCGCAAACGAGCCGTTTGCGAGATAATTACGAATGTATGGTTACAAGCCGCCACTGACGTTATTGTTTGTAACATCGTACGACTTTACTCCTTGCGCACTTGAAGCCGTCCTATATTATTTGTTTACAAAACTGAACATTGTCGAGAGGTGGAGTTGTAATCAAACCATACACGCAGAACGCACAGGACGGATACAGTACACAGTCTCAAAAGGTATAAGTCTCGTCTGAAGAGTGCAATTTGTGCTGTGTTGTAGTTACAATGAAACCTTACAGTAACGAAGAGTATGCGGATATGCATTTCGTGTACGGTAGGGCTAATGGCAATGCACGGGAGGCTGCACGCTTGTACAAAGAAACATATCCTGATCGAAGACACCCCGAAAGCCGTACATTTACAAGGGTCCATCAGCGCCAGAGAGAAAATGGGGGTTTTGCACATGGCAGAGCAGTAGGTAGGTCTGCTCGCATTACGCCTGAGGTTGAGGAGGAAATGGTGTTGGAAGCAGTACAGCTCTCTCCAGGAACCTCGACAAGAAGAATTGTCATACAAGTGCCTGTACTAAGCCACATTAGTGTATGGAGAATTTTACAGCGCAATTTACTGTACCCTTACCACCTCCAACGAGTTAAATGTCTCAATGGTGCGGACTTTGCTCCTAAAGTGATGTTTTGTCAGTGGCTGCAACAACAGACTGTAGTTAACCCTCGTTTCGCATGTAACATTTTATTTACAGATGAAGGAGGATTCACACGCGTTGTGTTTTTGTTTATCATAATACACATTTTTGGTGTGAAATAAACTCACATGCTGTTCATGAGTCACCACATCAGCACTGTTTCTCACTGAATGTGTGGTTAGGGGTACTAGGTGATAATCTCATTGGGCCACACATTCTTCCACAAAAACGTAATGGACGGAGGTACCTTAGGTTTCTGCGGCGTAATCTTCCAGGATTGCTTGAGGATGTTCCCCTTCAGCAACGTCGGAGTTTGTGGTACATGCATGATGGAGCTCCGGCACATTTTGCTGCTGCTGTGAGACGGCACCTAACGCGCAGATACGGCCAAAGATGGATTGGAAGAGGCGGATCTTACCTTGGCCTCCAAGATCACCTGATCTAAATCTTTGGAATTTTGTGTCTGGGGTCACCTCAAAAGCGAAGTGTGTAGCTCACCCGTTAACGCGGTTGAAGAACTGGAGCAGAGAGTTGTACATGCTTGTCAATAATTCAAAAATGATCCAGGGGTTTTAAAAAAATCGACTTTCATTGCAGATACGAGCACAGTATTTCATCCAGATGAAAGGAAGACACTTTGAACACCTCCTTTAACAGGTAACCCATAAGTGAAGTGAACTGTGAAAAGTGAAATGTGAACTAGCTGAGATGAAAAATCAATAATAATAATATATAATAAGTTTTTTGCAATTTTTTCACTTACTTGTGTTTTATTCAGAACTTATATCGAATGCTTCACGGGTGCACGAATTTTTTATTTCGACCCATATTATTTTCAACTTGTAAACCATATGTACATATATACAATCAAGAATAAATTGTTTACTGAATTGTTTATATAACTGGGAATTTGTTGCCACTGCTTCGGAAAAAACCTAGTTAGCTAGTTAGCTAACTTAGTAGTCCTAACCATTCTTAAAATTAGGAAGAGGGAGGAAGAGATAAGTATAATGTCATTAACTTAACACTATTAATATTCCAGAATTACCATTTATGTAAACAACGTGAGAGGAAAATGTGTTCAGTCCGATTTTTTAGTGAATTATCTTTTTCAATCAAGAATTAGTCGTAATTTTTAACTAAAAAATATCGCTCAGAGATTGGTTATTATTTATACTTGACTCAATAAAACTAAAATATTGATTTTTATTTTTATGGATAAATCAGGCACGATTTTTATATTTATTGATTAAAAATAATTATTATATCATTATTTCTTGGGGAAAAAAATTATCGATTTCAAACCCTGGTTATAATTTTTACATTCGTCTTCACAATTTGTATTATATAAATAATGAGTTTATTGACTTTAATCATATTTAGTTTCAATATTTTATTGCATTTGCAATATAAATTTGATGTTCTCTATTTTTTGTATGTCTTATTACAATTGCATAATTTGTATACTTGCGCTATGAATTGACTAATGGCGTTATCTATATAGGCAGTCGACAATATCTCTACCTCTTGAACAGTAGACCCTCTACTAGCTTCGATACACATTGGACATCACGATTAGCTGTAAGCTAGTCGACATCAATTTGGGCCCGTAACACCGCTGTCTAAAACAGCATGAGTTTCTAATTAATCATGGAATATTGATCATCATTTTGCTCTGTATAGTCATTCAATATTACGCTTCAATCTCCTAATATACTAATTTATTATGTAAATGTTCTTTGGAGACAATATTCTTAGTCTTTTTCTTCGTCATGAGCAATCTACATTAGTTTATCAATGTTTGCCGCTTTACTGAAAAGTAACATTTACTTAAAGTTGAAACTTTGGTGAATTTGAATCTTCATACTGCAAGACTTATTTGATCAATGTTTTTAAAATACATTACGAAACTCTGTTGAGATTACTGTGTTAAAGGTTTAATAATTGTAAAACAGTACCTGATATCTCAGTCGTCCTCAATAATTTTCAGTGTTGTTTTATAGGAGGTCTGCTGAACAAGAACATACCCAGCAATATAAACCCTCTGTACAAAATAATTACCAACAACAGTCAGTACCATAATGAAAGCAGAATACGATACATAAGTTATCGAAATATCTCCTATAACACAACACTGCAAATTATTGAGGACGACTGAGATATCAGGTACTGTTTTACAGTTATTAAAACTTTAAGATTTATTTGTACAAGTAATCTGCAAATTTTTCTCGCTGCTCATATACCATATTCTCGTTACGAAAATGACAAATTATACGTTTTGTAGCTACATTAAGGGATGTTATCGCAATACTGAATTGCCGTAATCAACTAACTATACATGTTAAAAAGATAATATATTGGATTTCTACATTCCCCATTACCTGCTATGCTAAGGGCAATTGCTACTGGCTGTTCTTCTGTTTGTATGAGTGGATGGTTGCTGTTCGACATATCTTTCAACAAGGAAATACTTTATACGCCTTTCGGCCATGATGTATGTGTGTATGGGACAACGCCCCGATCTTTAAATCAATTAGAAATTTCTTTTGATTCACAAGGATCTTATCATAAGTAATGCCATGAGTGATTTCCAAATTATCGATAAATTCACGACTCACGAAGTGAGGAGTGAATTTATCTAGATAATTTGGAAATCAAGAGTGGCATTTGTTAGAACAATTTAACGAATAAAATTAAGCTGTTTACTCACAAATCATTATTTAACTATAGTTATTTTAAAATATTTATATATTTAATGTAAACGGCCATGTTTGAAAACAAATGAGTAACGATAGGTTCGCTTCTACTGCTTCTTTTGTTTATCACTGCAACCAGATCATACTATTTATTGCCAAAGGAACGCAATATTGTAAGAATTCTCTCTAGTGGAGAAAAAATGAAACACATCAAACTGTATATTAATTCATTTCTGATGTCGTATGATGTAAATATGACAATTATATTTTTCTGGATTGTTACCTGGGAAAAAATACATTTAAGAAAGTGCAAACAGTGGTTTCTTTTTTTGGTGGTATAATCAATTGATACAGATGTTTTTATATTAACTCCCGCATGCGGCATGTGTTGACATTCATGCACTATATATACAATCTGGTAGCCGTATTTCTCACGGGCTCAGTCGCTGCAAAATAATGGTCAGACCTGTTCAGAATATTAAAAAGGAGGAGCTTTCTTTAATATGGTAATTATAACACTGATAAATATTTCGTGAAACACGACTCTGATTGGTTGTAAACAGACATCATTGAAACGTGATTGGTCATTGTCTCCCATTTGGGGCATGAGTTAAATAGTCAAATAAAATTATAAGATATATATTCATTACATATTTCATTATGGCAAGTTTTATATTTTCTATGTCTTTTAAATCTTGGTCATGTTTTTATCATTGTTATTTTTTTAAACTATATTGTAATATGTTGTTAGTTAATCATTTCCTTCAACGTATTCAAATATTTAAATATTGTTATACGTTTATGGTCAAATTAATTATTGTGATTTAAATGATTAATTTGGTTTTATATACTCTTAAATAACAAGTGATAACAGCTATTTAATGGTGAAATACGTTACTGCATTTATTGAACTAAATATTTATTTAGTATATGTCCTTTTAGCAGTATACATTTCATGATTTAATATGTTGACGATTATGAATCATATGCTACACAAGCGGAACTTGCTATATCGATTTTATGATTTAATGTTTTCCTCCAGCGTTTTAGTTTTGAATCCAGGTGCGGATGTTATAATCTTCCCATAAATGGCACAATTATGTGTAGCCTACATATTTCATTATTTATTGCCTTTTTACTTTTATACTTGTAATTTCCATATTTCAAAACAAACTATTTATAGGAACCACATAACTCTAATTGTGAAAATCAACCACCTTTGCATGGAAACCTTGTTCAACATACATATTTCCTGGTCACCTTTAGAATTCTCTGTAGCTCTACATCCTATATTAATAAGTTTATTTCTTTGAGTTCAAGAGTTATATTGTATTGTTTGGTGGTGAGGGTTTCGTATATAATTCGCCTGTTCTTTTTTATCGGGGTTAGGCTGGGATTAATTTCCTCATCCCTCTGCAAATTTATACATGAGCATTGTTAAAGCCCACAATTATAAACGGAAATAACTATAGGACCTACATATTTCTGCCTCAGAATGTCGGTCAACATGGATTAGTAGTTATTATGCTTGACTCTGGTTCCAAGGTTCGCAAGTTGAAACAAGGTAGGATCGATGGATTTTTAGGAGCGTAAATCCTTGATTATGACTTCCTTCGGGATGGAGTTAAACCCGTTGGTCCTACATTTATGACACATAAAATACCATAAAGCCCGAGATAAAAATTCTTTGAGCGGTCCTTTCAAGCGTAGATTTTATTTGTATTTACAGATCGATAAATCGACCGAACGTTAAATAAATAATTCGATAAATCGATAGATATGTTGATCGACGGATAGATAAATTGATAGATCCATAGAACGAATGTTATATAAATCGATTAATTGCTATATATATATATATATATATATATATATATATAGTGTGTAAAAGAATTATACCGCACAAATTTAACTGCTTACAGAGGGTATTATACAGTACAAGTAATTTGAAATAGGGAACCAATGGTCTACAAAGGAAAACGGGCTAGTTATAGGGAACAAAAGTAATTGAAAATTAATACAGATAAATCAATAGGAGAGCAAAGTAGGAGAGAAAATTATACTAGAATAACGTCAGATCTTTGTAATAATTCCGAGATCCTGATTGTTAATAATTCATCAACAACGTCTATGAAATATTTGGGTTAACAAATTCCTTAAAATTTCGAACTTGGCAGATGATTGCACGCCACTGCACTGTTTACAGTAGAATAGGTACAATGAGAGCCTTAGCTCAGAATGAAACACGCAGAATCTGTGTATTTAACGTTTGGCTTAATGGTTAAATCAATAATAATAATAATAATAATAATAATAATAATAATAATAATAATAGCTTTGTTTTACCTGGCAGAGTTAAGGCCTTAAGGCCTTGTCTACCACTCAACCAGGTTTAAAAAAATACAAAAGAAAAGTCTTAAATCTAAATTACAATATATATATATATATATATATATATATATATAAACGATTACAAGTTATGAATACAATACAATTAATATTTATAATGTATTTTGATTTACTCTAAACTTAACGAATTAAATATAGAATATGTACAAGATATATAAAAAAACGAGGAAAAGATTAATGGCATAGTATAAAATTAAATAAATAGAGAAAAATTAATTATTAGACAACAGGTAACTGTATAAGCGTGACTTAAAGGATATGAGATTCGAACACTGATAGTTCAAATCACGGCAAGTCACTTTTTTCTTTCTTTTTTTTTTCTGCGTGTGTATTGTGATATATTGACACTGAAATTTGTTCAGTATTGGCATGCTCAATATGCCTATTCCCATATTGGTTATTTCATTAGCATCTGATTAGAAGTTACTTCAGTATCAGTTGCAATACATGAAAGCACCATGGAAAATTTTTACAGTTATACTGAACTTGCTGGAATACATTCGATTTATGGTGCAGCGGAAAGTAATGGGCAAGATCTGCTGTCATCCTTACCGCACAATATTCGAGTCTGTTGATAGGTGTATGCAGGAGCATGGAGCATTGAAGGTAAACAGAGTAGACGCCGGTGAAAGACGTACGCGCCGCACTGCAGAGTTCGAAGAAAATTTTCTTCATAGGGTGGAAGATGATCCTTCTAATAGTACTCCTGCTGTTCCAAGTGTAATGGGCATCAACCATTAAAGTGCATGGGAAGTCCTGCACGAAGACAAGCTCTGTCCCTTTCATCTGCAAAAAGTAAAAGCCTTACAGCAAGTGACCTTTGCTCAACAGGTACAATTTTGTAATTGGGCTTTGTTGCAACCACCGCACTTCTTTTCCCCGGTGTTATTCATTGATGAGGCGATATTTAATACGGATGGGGTGGTTCTGAAGTGAAAGAACAGTCATATGTGGGATTATGAAAATACTCATGCCGTCTTCGAGAGGAGTCACCAGCAGAGGTTTTCGATGAACGTATAAGTAGGCGTAATTTCTGACCACATCATTGGCACCGACCTTCTTCCCCAGAGATTAAATTGTGTCATTTATAAGACATTTTTAGAACACTTCCTATACAAAACGCAAGCAATTCTTTTCGGACATCCAAGACTATTGCACTCCATAAACAATGGCAATATGCCGGCTGTCATATTAGATAACGAACAAATTCCTTATACCGACGTCGTTAAATCTTGGGACTTTACTTAGATTCAAATTTAAATTGGCATATCCAAGTAAAACAAACCTCTAAAAAGATCTTCTCCATAACGCATTCCCTAAAGCGTCTCAAAAATTTTCTTCCTACAGCTCTTAAAAGAATTTTAATTCAAACCTTAATGATGCCGCATTTTGACTATTGTGAGGTTCTACTAACTGACATAAGTGACGGATTGTCGGACAAACTGCAGCGTGTCCATAATATGTGTATCAGATTCATATTTAATGTTCGAAAATACGATCACATTTCTCCATTTTTCCACGAATTGTCTTGGCTACATCTAACAGAGAGAAGAAAATCGCATTGTCTAACTCTCTTATTTAAGATCCTACATACCTCGATTCCCAATTATTTATCATCTCGTTTCCAGTATCTATCCTCAAACCATAACTTACACACGAGATCACAACATAGTCTCTTGCTTAATATACCGCAACATAGGACATCACATCACTCCATGTCATATACTATCTTTGCTTCTCGCAACTGGAATTCCCTACCACAAGAAATAAGGGGCTGCCGGACATTGGCATCTTTTAAAAGAAATCTAAATTTATATTTGCTCTAACCTCATTACCCAGTGTAAGGTACATATATTAATTGGTGTTTCTCGTATAATTTATCATATTCATACTGTTATTATTATAATTATTATCATTGTTATATTATTATTATTATTATTATTATAATAATTATTATTATTATTATTGTTATCGTAAGTATTATTATAGTTATTATCCTATAAAATGTTGTTTGTACATGAAATTTACATTGCTACATTTAATGTATCTTTAACTGTTTATAATTAGTATAGTGTATATCTATATTTGTCAAATATTTATTTGTATTTGTGCTGGTTGAGTGGAAGAGAAGGCCTTATGGCCTTAACTCTGCCAGAATAAATAAAACATTATTATTATTATTATTATTATTATTATTGTTATTATTAATACGCATATTGCTAGAAGATGTTCCTCTTCACATCAGGTTCTTCCCCATTTCTGCTGGAGTGTGCCAAATCATTTGGATTAAGTGTAACCTGGCCATTGGATACAGGACGAGGTAGTTCATTTGTAGTGTGGCCACCCCGCTCTCCAGATCTCTGTCCACTTGATTATTTTTGTGGGGAAACCTGAGAACATTGGTGGATCGACCCCTGTTAATACAGATGAACTGTTAGTTGCACGCATAATCGCAGCATGTGATGTGATCCGCGAGATAACCGGTATCTTGAACAGGGTACAAGAATCCATTAGTCGCCGACATCGTCTGTGTTGTGAGAACGGAGGTGGCCAATTTGAACAATTTCTCTAATGTGTCTGCAGGTGCTTTACTTTTCTTTTCTGGTTTACACAAATGTATTGTGTTTTTTTTTTCAATAACATAAATGTCATGTGTACATACACTGTACTTCTTCATGTTATTACTCTTGTGATCATTGCACAATCATTATAAGTACTATACAGTACAACCACACATTTTCGTTGCGAAACCTATTGTAATCTACAATATGCATATTATTATAATAAGCTTTAAAACAACTAATTTACTTTACGTACATAATACGAGAAAAAAGTGTACACATACTGTAGATAGTTTCGAACGTGGTGCATCAATCTTACATTTGCGTAGTAAGACTACTGTAACCACTGAGCTAAAGGCTCATACTTTTTACGAGTTATCATATTATTTCCATTTTAATTTGAAATAATCAGTGATGTGCGAACCATTTTACAAATTTAATCATAACTTTAACATTAGTTCATTATCTCAAAATGCTTATATAATACCCCTCTATACGTAGTTAAATTTGTGCGGTATAATTTATTTACACCCTGTACCCTAGCGTAGTGGTTAAGGCACTGCGCTACAAGCCGGAAGATCGAGGGTTCGAGTCCCGGTAGGGTCAGGATTTTTAAACTGACCCAAACCCTCTAGCGGCACTATGGTCCTGGGGTCGACTCAGCCTCTAACGGAAATGAGTACCAGTCGCTTGTTCTGAAGGTAAAGGCAGCCATCACGCAGGGCTAACAACCCTGCTGACATAAGGTGCCGATTGTCTAGGAAAAGTGGGAACATTAACCTCGCACTACCCCAAGGGCCTCCTCAGACCTGTAGTGGAATCACTTTACTTCACTTTTACATATAGGGAATCAATTTTAAGTGGAAACCTTTTCACAGCGTTGCAGCGGCTTTCACTTTCTCCCGCTATTGTGCTTGTACCGGCGGGAGGCGTGTTCCGTTACTACCGGTAAATCAAGACTGTTAGAAGCTACAAAATACAATTACTCAACTAATTTAAATTGTTATAAAAATAGGCCTACACATAGAGGCTTAGTTCACACCATTTATTTGAGATACTGTTAAAAATGACCCCCGTCCGCAGTAGGACATGCCTCACATCGTTTAAACAAAATTATCTGCCTATCTGCCACTCACTGTAATTCTGCTTCGATAATAGACAGCATTGCACGTGTTATTTCGACCTTAAGTTCTTCTAAGTTATGCGGAATTTTCGGTAAACTTTTCCCTTTAGGTATCCCTAAAGATAATAATCACAGTTAGTTAGGTCCGCTGATCTAGGGGGCCATAAACATGTGCTAATTATCCTTTCATCGAAAACTTCACGTAAAGTTTCTACAGAATTATGAGCGTTATGCGCTGTGGCACCATCCTCTTGAAAATATCCATAATCCTTTTCTTCCTGTGTCAATTCATTAAGGAATGGACGCAACATGGTTGTCACACAAACAGCTGAGTATACACGGTTTTCAAAAAAATATAGGTCAAATTATCCGCCGTGCGCTTAACGCACACCAAACTCCTATTTCAATGGGACACAAAGGCACTTCCTGTATAATACGCGTGTTCTCAGCTACTCCACATTCGCACATTTTGGGAATTTACATGTCCAAAAAGATGGAATGATGCCTCGTCAAACATAAACTATGTCTGTGGATCCAAAATTCCATTATATAGACTTCCAAGAAACCAATTACAGAACCTTATTGTCGAGGCGTAATCTGCCTGTTTAAGTTCCTGCACAAACCTTTGTTTATAAGGTCGACATTTCAGCAGTCTGGTCGCTTTGAGGGCTGACCCCTTGGATATGTTAGTTTCCTGCGCCAAACGTTTTGGTGATTTTCTAGGACTTACTTCTAATCGCACCCGAATATCCTCAAGTGTCTCTAATGTTAAAACATACCTTTCACGCTTCTTCGGTATGTCACAAACTGAATCTCTTGTATGCCACTTTTTCATCAACTTCGAAAGGCACGATTTTGTAGAAGTCGTACAGTCAGGATATTTTTTTGAGAAAATCTCCGAACGCGCCTTCTAACGGTTATTTCTGATTACGTAACATTCCACCAAATAAATTCGCTGTTCAATCGTATACTTCAGTTACTTGTGTAACACACGACAACAAGCTACATGCGTCCCACTACAACACACTGAAGCAAATAAACGCTGGGATGTTGTGTACAACTTGTCTCCCACGCTGCGATCGCACTGCTCACTGCGGCAGAATGATGCGAAGTTTCTTCTTAAAATGGAATCCCTGTGGTGTATATGTATGTATGTATGTATATATCTATATATATATAGAGAGAGAGAGAGAGAGATAGGGAGAGAGAGAGAGAGAGGGAGAGAGAGAGAGATAGAGAGGAGAGAGAGGAGAGAGAGAGAGAGAGAGAGAGAGAGGACCCTTAACTATCTGAAATCAAGCACACAACGTGTATAAACGCCTGTTAGTGTGTTAATTATTATGGTGTCTAAGGAAGACAAGGCTACAGTATATTGAACACTATAAAGAGGATTGCAAGTCAAATCAGAATGCTCTTTAAAAATTTTGAAATAGGAAGTCTGCATAAGTGATTGCAATAAATAGTTAATATAGATTTACGATCTGAACTTGGGTAAAGACTCTCAACGTAAATATTTATTTAATATGCTCGGAAAAGCGGTCAATTTTAATTAAGTTAGTTCACATATTGATAAATGCTGTAATGCCAATAATTTTAATTGAAACCAAAGTGAAACCATTGATCTAAATATCAGTGTAAAAGCCCTCAAATATCACTATATTCATATTTTTGTGTATAGTTCTATAGGACATACATTGATTCAGGTTTAGTTAGCAATCCCATATTGAATACTTGTCTATTATATTCAGTAAATGCTTATTTATTATCAGGGTTCTTAAACAGTATTTTGAAATTAATTCTCTACTAACAATTTACTATACATACATTCATAGTCAACTTGGTTATGGAATAGATCTGTTGGACAACCATGTTTTTAACTAGTAATCTGTTTGTTTTTACAAAAGAGATGTATTAAATTAATTTGCGGAGCTCACAATAGAATTCGCTGTAGACCACATTTTGTCAAACAGGACATTCTTACCCTTCAAATCAATGTATGTTTTATATTACATTTCCTGTGATAAAATAAATAGTTTTAAAAATCTAAAACAACACGCTTTATTAGAAAAGGGAACTAAAAAATGAAAAAATAATTTTAATTTCCAACACGCTTGGGATAAAATTAAATTGGTCAACAAAAAAAAATCATCTCCAACACACCTAGAATAAAACTAGAGTTATCTATACTTACTTACTATACTTACTCACTGGCACTATCGAACCCGTAGGTTCATGGCCGCGCGGACATAAGCTCTCCATACATCCCTATCCTGAGCTAATCCTTTCCAATCATACCCTTGTAATATCTACTTCCCTCAAATCATAGTTAATGTTGTTCTCCCACCTCATTCTTGGTCTACCAACTGGGCGTTTTCCCCCTCTGGCTTTCCTACTAGAAGCTTCCATGCAAGTCTTTCATTTCCCATACGTGCAACATGTCCTGCCCATCGCAGTCCACGAGACTTGACTGTTCTTATTATATCTGGCTTCCTATAAAGACCATGTAGTTCATTGTTAAGTAGCCTTCTCCATTCACCTGTCTGTTCATCTATCTTTGGTCCAAAAATTTTCCTAAGTACTTTATTCTCAAATACCTGTAATCTCCTTTCCTCCCTTGAAGTAAGAGTCCACGTTTCACACCCATATAATACAACTGGTAGAATAATAGTTTTATATATTTTCAGTTTAACGTTTTTTGAAAGGAGTTGGGACATCAAGAGCCTCTGCAATGCATAATAGCATGCATTTCCAGAATTGAGCCTATGTTTAATTGCTTTGTGCATCTCATTCCTATTTGTCATCATTGTTCCTAGGTATTTGAATTCAACCACTTCCTAAAAATTTCCCTCATTTGTCATTAGCTGTCCATTTCCATTATATAATGGATTTCTACGTATGACCATATGTTTAGTTTTATTGATATTTACTTCCAGTCCTAATATCTTAGTGATACTCATTAGTGTGTGTATGTTGTCCTTTAGTATCTCCTTGCTATCGGCCAATAGTACTACATCATCAGCATAAACTAACGGCTTATTAATACCATTGAGTTGTAAGCCTTCCTGATTCTCTAAAGTTTTAATGGCATGCTCTAGTACAAAATTAAATAGTAGAGGAGATAGTGCATCTCCTTGCTTCAACCCATTCTGGATTTCAAAAGTGTCTGAAAACTGTTTGCCTACACGCACCCTACTCTTTGTGCCATTTAGACACATTCGTATAAGTCTAACTAACTTTTTAGGAATTCCGAACTCCAGCAGGATATTATATAACTTCTCCCTCTTAAATGAATCATATGCTTTTTTTGAAGTCTACGTATAGTTGATGTACAGTACCATTATATTCCAAATTATTTTCTAAAATCTGCCTTATACTAAAAAGCTGATCTGTTGTAGACCTGTTTCTTCTAAATGCACATTGATGATCTCCTAGAATGTCATCAATATAGGGAGTAAGTCTGCTGACTAATATATTTGTTAGAATTTTGAACGAAAGTTGAAAGTAATGAGATGCCTCTGTAAGTTGTTGCAATCAGTTTTATCTCATTTCTTATAAATTGGTACGTTAATTGATTCTTTCCATTCATCTGTAAGAGCTTCTTTTTCCCAAATCATACTAAGCAACCAGCGTATTTTTGTCCATCAATTTATCTCCCCCTGATTTTATTAGTTCTGCTGAGATCTCATCTGAACCTGATCCTTTATACATCTTCAATTTTTCAATCGCCATTTCAACCTCTAATGCACTTGGCTCTGCGACTAGCATTTCTGCTGTCTGTGAATTATCCTCCTCAATGTCCTGTTCTGTATGTACATGTAATAGCTGATTAAAGTAACTTTTCCATCTATTTAATATACTCCTGGTATCTGCAATCATATCCCCATTTTCATTCCGAATTATGTTTGTTCTAGCCTGAAACCCTTTCTTCTCTATACTAATTCCCTGATATAATTCTCTAATGTTCCTACTTTTTGCGTTCAATTCAAGGTCATTAATCTTCTCTCTCCAAATATTCCCTCTTTTTACTCTTTAGTAACTTGGTGGTTTCCCGTCTAATACTACCCAATTGCTCCAAATTTACCTCATTTGGCTCGTGTAACCATTTCATTTTTGCTAGCTTTCTTTCCTTGATAATGTCGGCACATTCCTCATCAAACCATTTCTCGTTTTCTCTCTTTTTTAAACAACCAATACTTTCCTAATGCTGACACTTTAATAGTATCTCTTATAGCCTCCCTTTCTTTATTTATACCAGTTTCTTCTTCATTTGCCACAATGTCATCTGAAGATTCCAGTACTTCAAATCTATTAGCAATTTTGATTTGGTATTCTTGCCGCATTTCATCATTTTTTCAAGTTTTTAATTCAAATTTTACAGAATCATCTTTAGCGTTTGTTCCTCTCATAAGCGATAGCCGTTGTCTGATTTTCACCCTGACCAGATGATGATCCGAATTGCAGTCCTGTCCCTCTAACTGATCTAACATCGATGATGCTACTGTGCCAGCGTTTGTCCACTAATACATGATCTATCTGGTTCCGAGTTTCTCCATCTGGAGACGTCCAGGTGTATTTATGAATATCCTTATGCTGAAATGTTGTGCTCTTAACAATGAGATTCTTTGATGTGGCAAAGGGTGATTAATCTAACCCCATTGTCGTTACTATATTCATGAAGACTGAATTTGCCTATTGTTGGTTTGAATATATCTTCCCGCCCCACCTTTGCATTAAAATCTCCTAAGACAATTTTCATATGATATCGTGAAAGGCTATCAAATAAGCATTCTAATTCTTCATAGAACTCATCCTTGATCTTGCCATCTTTATCTTCTGTGGGGGCATGTACATTTACAATTATAAAATCATGTCGTTTACCCTTTAGAATTATGTATGATATCCTATCACTAACAAACTTAATTATCTCGGATAGCGGATAGGATCCTCCTTCTGACTAAAAAAAACCCGTTCCAAATGCAGGTCTTTCTGCACCCCCGTAGTATAACGCAAAGCTTCCTGATTCCTGACTACCTTCTCCTGGCCACCTAACTTCCTGTAAAGCGACTATATCCAAGGGCGATTTATCTAATTCCCGCGTTAATATCTCCTAGTGGCCCCGCTATTGTATAAAGTCCTAACATTCCATGTTCCTAGGAACATGTCCCTGTGTTTGAGCCTTTGGCATGGGTTCCCTAAAGTAGTCTCCGCCCGGAGAACCGAATGGGGGACTATTTGACCTCCGGATAATTTTAAACTAGTTGAACCCATGTCCGCATTTCTTGACGGTTGTATTTTTACGGTGAAAAGATCGTCACTCTTTCGACCAAGGTACTTTTTTTCGTCTGGCTTATCACCTTCAACCAGTCCGGCATGGGTAACCCTATCGGCAGCAATGCTACCGCCGGCATAGCTCTCAGGATCATTTTAAGCACGCAAGCCACTCCACCACGACAAGGTAAAGATACCATGGAGGGAGAGTTATCTATAAAAAAAAAGTAATAATAATTTTTACCGTCAAATCGTGGGGTGCTGTTTTATGGTTTTTACGTTTTGTTCTTAGAGACTTTACTTTTACCAATATATGTTTATTATCAAATACATTAATTGATATAGAGCACCACACGCCTTTTGATGGTTCAATTATTTTTTTTGTGGATAACTCTAGTTTTATTCTAGTTGTGTTGCAGATGATTTGTTTGTTGGCCACTTTAATTTTATCCCAAGCGTGTTGGAAATTAAAATTATTTTTCATTTTTTAGTTCGATTTTCTAATAAAGCGTGCTGTTTTAGTTTTTTGAACTATTATTTATTATTTATGTTTTAGTTTTAACATTTTACAGAATAAGATAAAAATGTAAAGTATCCTTTAAATTCAATACTATTGTAGTACAGAGCTAAACAGTAATACTCTACTAAAAAAATCCTCCGTGACGGGAATTTGAACCAGCAGACCTATGAATTACTGGAAATTATATATCCACTACAGTCCATCCGCTACGAGACAATCGGCACGTTATGTCAGCCAGGTTGTCAGCCCTGCGTGACGGCCGCCTTTACCCCCAGAAACAAGCGTCTGGTACTCATTTCCGTTAGAGGCTGAGTCGACCCCAGGGCCATAGATGCACAAAGAAATTGAACACAGGTTAAATTCTGGAAATGCATGCTATTATGTATTACAGGGACTCTTGTCGTCCCAACGTCTCTAGAAAAACGTTTTAAACTGAAAATATATAAAACTATCATTCTCTTGGTATAATTATATGGACGCGAAACATGGACTCTTACTTTAACTAACTCCGCCATGGCCGGTCCCAAGCCCGGATGAGAAAGGAGGAGAGGGAGGAGTAACAACCTCGTTAAAAAAACCAGGGTTCAGTTGGCTCCGACTGATAGTACTCTGTAAGGACCCTAGCCAGGGTTACGGTGAAGACCTCAACGGAGAATTGGCGCAGAAGCAGTCCTTCAACACGGCGGATCTGGCGGAAGAGGCAACCCTATCTCTAAGGAAAATAGAGAACGCTGCCTTGCGCTGAAGAAGGATCTTCAAAGGCTATGGGAGGAAAACGCAGACAGAAATATTCCTGGTCCTCCAAGTTGGGGGTTTATGCTGTGGGCCAGCTCCCCACACATAAAAAAAAAACATAAAATGCTAAAAGACTAAATTAGTTAAAGCCGGACAGAAAAAAGTACGAAAGACAAAAGCAACGAAAACGGACATTGAATATAGGCACATGGAATGTAATGGAAGGTGAGCGATGGCCAAAGCAACTATATCAAAGACATCCGACCAGAAAGAAGAAAGGAGGGAAATCAAAGTTAACATGGAAGGAAAACATGAAGACATTAGTGCAAGCTAGAGGGAAAGCATTGAAGATGCCCAGATCGTAGGCTTTGGAGGTTTGGCACGGGAAGACGGCAGCAGCTGTTAAAAACCTGAAGATAGATAAATAGAAAAGATTAAGAGTATTTGAGAATAAAGTTCTTAGGAAAATGTTTGGACAAAAGAGAGATGAACAGACAGGTGAATGGAAAGACATCATAACAGAAGCCTACATCATCCTTATAGGAAACCAGACGTAGTAAGTCCACCCCTTGTCTCGCTGCGGGCCCGGCTTGCATTCTCGGTCGGGACAGGCTCCTGAGTGTTTTTTTTTTTCGGGTTTTTTCGTCACCTGTAAGACAAATAACAGGAAGCCTAGGATCCAACGGTCCCCGAAAATCATAGGCATCATCATCATTATCATCCTTATCATTTCATGGTGTGGAATGGACGGGAAGCTACTACACCCATAATTCCCTAGTAAAGTTGCAAATTATAGGATGAAAATGTTATGATTGAAGTGAAAGAGCTGGCCTAGAGCAGAACACTATAGAATAGAACGTTTTCTCTTCTCCCACCAGATCATTTATTATCTTTTGGATGCGTATATTGGAAAAAATACGGATAATAGGCCTACATGTCTGTATTGTTCAGATGTGGCTAAAGGCTATTATTAAAATTGTTATTATCATCACCACAACAACAAGGATTAAGCCCAATGGCCTGTTACAATCTCATTATAGGTCGAATTGGTCCTTCCATCTCTTCAATGGTCTTCCCAACAATCTTCTCCCTTTTGATTTGTAATTAGGCCTATACCTTCTTCTTGGTATGCGCTGTTCGTTCATTTCTACTACGTGCTGAAGGTTAGCATTTTGATAGTATTTTTATTGTTAATCAATGAACGTAAATCTCAGGTTCTATAATATCTTGTCTAAGCAGTAGGGCCTTCTTGTTGAAATTAATGGTGGGTGAGTAGCCCTACTAGGCCCTAATAATTGTATTGGGCGAGATACTAAGGGCTAACACGCACACTCTATTGAGTAACTGGGACTGCAAGTACACGTCAATAAAATTAAATGTATGCAATCTTCACACATTGAAATACATTAGGCCTATAGCTATAATTGAAATGGACAACTCATGACAATGAGGGGAATTTTCAGGAAGTGGCTGAATTAAAATACCTAGGAAACAATATTCTGGAATGCGTGCTATTATGCATTGCAGAGACTCTTGATGTCCCAACTCCTTTAAAAAAACGTCAAACTGAAAATATATAAAACTATTATTCTACCAGTTATATTATATGGATGCGAAACATGGACTCTTACTTTAAGAGAGGAAAGAAGATTACAAGTATTTGAGAATAAAGTACTTAGGAAAATTTTTGGACCAATGAGAGATGAACAGACAGGTGAATGGAGAAGACTACATAACAATGAACTACATTGTCTTTATAGGAAGCCAGATATAATAAGAAACAGTTAAGTCTCGTAGACTGCGATGGGCAGGACATGTTGCACGTATGGGGAATGGGAGACGTGAATGGAAGCTTCTTGTAGGAAAGCCAGAGGGAAAACGCCCAGTTTGTAGACCAAGATGAGGTGGGAGAATAAGCTTAACATTAACTATGATTCGAGGGAAGTAGATTATACAGGAATGATTGGAAAGCATTAGCTCAGGATAGGGATGTATGGAGAGCTTATGTCCGCGCGGCCATGAAACTACGGGTTCCGATAGTGCCAGTGAGTAAGTAAGTAAGGAACAATAATTACAAACAGGAATGAGATGCACAAAGAAATTAAACATAGGCTCAATTCTGGAAATGCATGCTATTATGCAATACAGGGGCTCTTGTCGTCCCAACTCCTTTAAAAAAAGTTAACTGAAAAATATATAGGCCTAATAAAACTATTGTTCTCCCCATAGGCCTATATATGGATGCGAAACACGGACTCTTATTTAAGGGCGGAAAGAAGATTACGAGCAGGCCCTATTTGACAATAAAGTTCTTAGGAAATTTTTTTGGGCCAAAAAGAGATGAAACACCAGGTGAATGAGAAAACTACATAGCTAATAGTGAGCTACATAGTACTATGCCTAATAGAATGCCAGATATAATAAAAACGGTTAAGTGCCTCGTAGACTGCGATGGGGAGGACATGTGGGCACGAATGGGGAATGATAGAGATGCATGGAAGCTTCTTGTAGGAAAACCAGAGGGAAAACGCCCAGTTGGTAGACCAAGAATGAGGTGGGAGAATACATTATCCATGATTTGAGGGAAGAGGATTGTACAGGGATAACTGTAAAACATTAACTCAGGATAGGGATGTATAGAGAGCTTATGTCCGCGCGGCTGTGAACCTACGGGTTCGATAGTGCCAGTGAGTTAGTTTATAATATCGTCTCATTAGATTAAGTTTAGTTTAAGGACCTCTCCTGGCGCATCATTACCTCTCATATCATCGGGACAGCGTAACCCGCCTTCCAGACACCCCAACCTCAGAAATCCGTAATAACAAAATTGTGGCATTGATAAAAAAATGGAACAATCAAACAGATGTGAAATGTAAGACAATAAAAATAAATCAGTATTAATGCAAAAGACCAGTCTCATGGGCTAGTGGTCAGCGTTTCTGACTATTGTTCATGAGATCCCGGGTTCGAATCCCGGTGAAGCCATAAAAATTTTCCTTAAAGGTAATCATACATGTGGTTGCCCAT
>JASPKZ010005384.1:0-49580 GCA_030220185.1 Diploptera punctata
GATAAAAGATAACTTAAGAGAAGAACAATGTGGATTCCGGAGTGGAAGATCATGTATTGATAATATTTTCTGTATTAGACAATTACAAGAGAAAATCCTAGCAATAAATAATAGTTTTAAAAAACTAAAACAGCACGCTTTATTAGAACACCGAACTCAAAAATGAAAAATAATTTTAATTTCCAACACGCTTGGGATAAATCTAAAGTGGTCAACAAAAAAATCATCTCCAACACATATAGAATAAAATTAGAGTTATCAACAAAAAGAAAATAATTTTACCATCAAAAGCGTGGGGTGCTTTATATCAATTAATATATTTGATAATAAACAGATATTGGTAAAAGTAAGCTCTCTAATAAGAAAATGTAAAAATCATAAAAATCACCCCACGCTTTTGATGGCAAAATTATTTTCTTTTTGTTGATAACTCTAATTTTATTCTATATGTGTTGGAGATGATTTTTTTGTTGACCACTTTATTTTATCCCAAGCGTATTGGAAATTAAATTATTTTTCATTTTTTAGTTTTCTAATAAAGCGTGTTCTTTTAGTATTTTTAAAACTATTATTCATTTTTTATTTTTTAGTTGTAATATTTTACAGAATAAGATAAAAATGTAAATATCTTTAAATTCGATACTATTGTAGTATGAGCTAAAAGTAATACTCTTCTATAAAAAAAAAACGCTCCTAGCCGGATTTGAACCAGCGACATATGGATTACTGAAATTATATACCACTAAGAGTTCACTGCTCTACCAACTGAGCTCTTACAACGATTGACTAAAAAACTCGACAAGTCCGCAACCTATTATACCAGTTTTCATTTTCTTGATTTTCGGATGATTCTGGCCAGGATTTTAGAAACAAAATATGAAATTATTGTATTGTCACGGGTCCTCTACACGTATACAAAGTTTCAAGTCGATCCAATGTTTCTAAGTGGGTGAAAATCGCGTTGAAAGATTCCGTTACATTGATACAAAAAACACGTTTTTGATTTTCTGATGATTATGGCCAGGATTTTAGAAAATAAATATGAAATTATTATATTGTCACGGGTCCTCTACAATTATACAAAGTTTCAAGTCGATCCCATGATTTTAAGTGGGTGAAAATCGCGTTGAAAGATTCCGTTACATAGATACAAAAACACTTTTTTTTATTTTCTGATGATTATGGCCAGGATTTTAGAAAATAAATATGAAATTATTGTATTGTCACGGGTCCTCTACAAGTATACAAAGTTTCAAGTCGATCCAATGTTTCTAAATGGGTGAACATCGCGTTGAAAGATTCCGTTACATTGATACAAAAACACTTTTTTTGATTTTCTGATGATTATGACCAGGATTTTAGAAAATAAATATGAAATTATTGTATTGTCACGGGTCCTCTACAACTATACAAAGTTTCAAGTCGATCCGATGATTTAAGGTGGTGAAAATCGCGTTGAAAGATTCGTTACATAGATAGATAGATAGATAGATAGATAGATAGATAGATAGATAGATAGATAGATAGATAGAGATAGATAGATAGATAGATAGATAGATAGATAGATAGATAGATAGATAGATAGATAGATAGATAGATAGATAGATAGATAGATAGATAGATAGATAGATAGATAGATAGATAGATAGATAGATAGATAGATAGATAGATAGATAGATAGATAGATAGATAGATAGATAGATAGATAGATAGATAGATAGATAGATAGATAGATAGATAGATAGATAGATAGATAGATAGATAGATAGATAGATATATAGATAGATAGATAGATAGATAGATAGATAGATAGATAGATAGATAGATAGATAGATAGATAGATAGATAGATAGATAGATAGATAGATGGATAGATAGATAGATAGATAGATAGATAGATAGATAGATAGATAGATAGATAGATAGATAGATAGATAGATAGATAGATAGATAGATAGATAGATAGATAGATAGATAGATAGATAGATAGATAGATAGATAGATAGATAGATAGATAGATAGATAGATAGATAGATAGATAGATAGATAGATAGATAGATAGATAGATAGATAGATAGATAGATAGATAGATAGATAGATAGATAGATAGATAGATAGATAGATAGATAGATAGATAGATAGATAGATAGATAGATAGATAGATAGATAGATAGATAGATAGATAGATACAGGTCAAGCTAATATAAAGCGTGTAAAAAATAAAGAACTACATATGACCTTTATTGATTTAGAGATGGCATATGATAGTGTACGGGGCACGCCGTAGCGTAGTGGTTAAGGCACTGCGCTACAAGCCGGAAGGTCGAGGGTTCGAGTCCCGGTGGGGTCAGGATTTTTAAACTGACCCAAACCTTCTGGCGGCACTATGGCCCTGGGGTCGACTCAGCCTCTAACTGAAATGAGTACCAGACGCTTGTTCTGGGGTAAAGGCGGCCGTCACGCAGGGCTGACAACCCGGCTGACATCAAGTGCCGATTGTCAAGAAAAAGTGGGAGCCTTAACCTCCTACTACCCCAAGGGCCTCCTGAGGCCTGTAGTGGATCACTTTACCTTTACCTTTATATGATAGTGTACCTCGACAATTGTTATGGACGGCAATGAGAAATCTGAATATCTGTGATAAATGGATTAATATTGTTAGGAGGATCTATAGTAATACAAAAGCTAAAGTAAAAATACAGAATACTTTAACAGAGGAATTCACAGTGAATAAAGGCCTTAAGCAGGGATGCAGTTTACCACCAATTCTTTTTAACATTTATTTAGACCAGGCTCTTAACTTGTGGTATAAAAAATGTTCTGAAATGGGTATTCCTATAGGAGGAAAAGTACTGCATTCATTGTTGTTTGCAGATGATCAAATAATTTTGCAGGGGATGAAGATAATATGAAATATATGGTAAATAAACTAATGGAAGAATATAAAAAAATGGGGACTGAATATAAATTTACAGAAAACAGAATATATCGGTTTGGGAAAGGATGTGGATGACCTCATACTTGAAACAGGGAAAATAAAGAAGTGTGATTTTTTTTAATATCTTGGGTCAATAATTACAAGTTTTGGTACCTGTGAGAGAGATGCACAGATTAAAATTGCAATGGCAAAAAATGCAACTAAGACATTACATGGAATAATTTGGAATAAAAATATTACAAAGGAATCTAAAATGAAAATTTATAAGAGCATAATACAGAATATTTTGTCATATGGAAGTGAAACTTGGTCTTTGACGTAATTACAAAAGAACAAAATTAGAACAGTTGAATTTGATTATTTTAGAAGAAGCCTCCAAAAAACAAGACAGGATAAAATAAGAAATGAATTCCTTTGGAGAGAAATGAATGTCAACATCTGTTGTTAAGAGGATTGAAAATCAAACACTTAAATGGTATGGCCATGTACAAAGAATGGAAAATGAAAGATGGCCAAAAAATATATACCAATGGTCACCCCCTGGAAGAAATAAACGTGGCAGACCAAGATGGAAATGGAGAACCTACGTCAGAACCATAATGGATGATCGGAATTTGGAAGAGGGAGATTGGAATGATAGAGATAAATGGAAACTGAAGATGGCAAACCTATAAGTGGGGGAAAGCCGAAGAAGAAGAGAGATAATTCAAGAATCCGCAAAGTCTCAATTCCAACTTCTTTTAAAAAGCACTATCTTAGTTTTACTTACTCATACTAAAGACTTTTCACATTGCAAACATTTTTGTTTCGCGAGAAATTATTGAACCCTCACAAAATATCCCTTTATTTTTAAACAGCCTGCTGACCGCCTGATATCCATTGCGGGTTCGCTGAATTCATTCTAGGTGGGAGAAAATCGTTAATTCTACGGTACGTTATTCAAGAACTTTCTTTTTAATGAACACAGAATTCCTTTGTCAAACTATGGTGAATTAAAAAAAAAATATATGAAAGAAGATGGATTTTCAGTAATCAATTTTTTTTTCGCAATGGATGTTGCATTTCACTAGAATTTTGTTCTTTTTAAATAAATTTGATTATATCCATTAAAAATGCAGCTGAAACTAAAGCTATTATCTAATTTTAAATGCGGTTTACGTCCTATTTTCAGTTTATAGGTATTTTTATGATATTTTTAGTCTTTTTTAAAGGTATTTTATTGGTATTTTTTAGGTCCTCAACTTCTGAGCCCTGTTCATTACAATCCAAGTTTCTCTTTGAGTGTAATCGTTATGTAGGCCTACATTCTCTGTTGTGACAAAATAATAATAATAATAATAATAATAATAATAATAATAATAATAATAATAATAACAATAATGAAATATTTTGGTTTTTATGTTGTAATACTTTTTACGATAAATAAAGGTCTTCGTCAAGGTTGTTGTCTATCACCGACTCTGTTTAAAATATATGTACATTAAATATTAAAGAATTGAAGGATAAAATGTTCAAGCATGGGAATTCCTATTTCAAACAACAAAACTTTATACAACTTACATTTTGTAGATGATCAATTGTTAATTGCACAAGATTATGAAGATTTAGAATATGTGACTAAAAATTAATAGAAGAATATGAAAAATAGGGATTAAATTTGAACATGAAAAAAAAAATTGGTGAACCAGAACAAAATTTAATTTTAGAGACTAGGGAAACAATAAAATCTTGTAGTGAGATCACATATTTAGAAATAAAAATAAATAAAAATGGGAGTTATGAAGAGGAAATAAGAAATAGAAATAATAAAGGAAAATTTGCAATTGCTTGCCTCAATGGAATATTGTGGGATAAAAATATAAGTAATAAAAATAAAATGAATATATATCATGCAATTGTTAAAGCATCATTACTTATGGAGCAGAATTTTGGCCATTAACAACAAAAACAAATAAGTATCTTTTGGCAACGGAAATGGATTTTATACGAAAGGCAACAAGAATTTCAAGAAGAGGAAAAATTAGGAACTCTGTTACAAGGGAGAAAATGAAGATTGAAGACACTATTTTAGATTATATTAAAACTCAGCAATTAAAATGGTACGGACATGTCCAGCGAATGGAAGACGATCGACTACCAAAATCTGTTTTGGAATGGAAACCTGAGGGAATACGAGGCAGAGGAAGGCCTAAAACCTCCTGGAGTCAGGGAATATGTTTATACATGAAGGATAAACATCTACAACCAGGAGATTGGATGGACCGACAAAATTGGCTATTAGAAATCGGACGATGTCAAAGACATTAATCAACCGATGCTTTATCTATGTTGTAATACTTGTGACTTGAAAATAGGAATCAAACAACGTTGATAGCTGATTTGGATGATGATAAATTTAAGTTTGAATACAAATTTGGAAAGAATTCAAACGAGCCATTTATCACCCATATCATAGATATTCTGGAGAAAAATAAATTATTTAACAAGTAATTGTACAAGCGTGATTTAAAAAAGTGACAACCCCGATATCATGAGGGAGGTAAATTCCATGATAGGGCACTTCTATTTCGACGAAATCGTGAACCATTAAATTTCATAGTATGAGGGAAGTTTTCTAGGCTTCTATACACTTTTTTCAAATCCATGAACAACTTTAAATCATAACAGTTATTGAAAATGTAGATCACTACGATACATGCAATACAACACTGGATGGAATTTTTTTAATACCCCGTTAGTCATTTCGACATTTCTGTTGTTCTCTCCTGGTATTGATGTAATTGTAACCCGCTTCTGAGGTTGGAGAACCTGGAGACGAGGTTACGCTGCGCCGATGACATGATGGGTGATGATAATATCATAATGGTACGCCAGGAGAGTCCTTAATCCTAAACTCAATCTAAGACGAATATGAATCGTGATGATTAAAATGTTCAAATGGTGTTCGGGGACCATTGCGGCCTTAAAGTTTCTTGACATTTGTCTTACAGGTGAGGAAAAAACCCCCAAAAACCTCACCCAGGAAACTTGTCCCGTCCGAGACTCGAACTCGGGTCCGCTGCATAAGAAGGCAGTACACTATCTCATGACTACAGATTCGACTGTGCATGGAATGTAATCTCTGTCACAATGTGATGTCAATGTTGTCCGGATAATCACTACCTCCTCGTATTCTACTGAAGTTTTATACACCAATGTCTGGAACGTGCGTCCATACTACAATAAATAAAATAAAATAAGTTAAAATATACCTTCTTAGGTAAAATCCGTCATCCTCAACTTATAAAATATGTAATCTTTATGCCTGTAGGCCTTTCAGAACATCCGTTCCATCTTCAGCAGGTCCCTCTTCGCTAAACATCCAGTATGATGGTTGATGCTGCTGGTCCACATTAGGACGGATTTTACTTAAGAAGGTATATTTTAACTTATTTTATTTTATGACTCTCCACCTCAACGGTTTTAACAATGAATTTTATTAGTATTGACAATAAATAAATAACAAAAAAAAAGTACTTACTACAAGTAGGCCTAATTATTATTTTTTAAACTGAAGCGCGTTGTTCAAAATTAATCGTTTAATGCTTCGCGACACCCAAAAATAGGTACCCTGTTAGTGGTTGTCTATCTCAATATACCCAATTCAGATCCTCTATGATCTGTGCAAATTTTACCCAACAGATTCTGAAGTCATGAACACTAAGCGTTAAAAATTATTAATTACTATCTAATACCCGGCGTGCGCTGCTACGCCTAAATAAATGAAAATTAATGTGCTTTTATGTTTAGTTGAATAAGTAAAAGGAAAAAAATAATTATAAACGTATATCGTAATGTTTTAAGATTCCCCGTACTGATTACCTAGTGTTTCCCGGGGAATCTACTATCTGATCTTGGCATAAATGAGCTAAATGACAAAATTCGTTATTGTGAGTCATCCGTAAAAGAACACCTACCATGTGCTGCTATGCTTGCACAGGAATCTACGTACTTGTCTCAATCTTCTTGGCATTAATGAAAGACAAAAATGGTTATTGTGAGTTATCCGTAAGAGATAAACATATGCTGTCGCGGACTTTTTTGTAGAGCATTTTGAGATATTCAATTCTGTGTACATTAATTTTGTGTATTTGTTATGATTTAGGCAGCGTAAGCCATTTAAGCGTCCAGGGAGCTACTTTTTTCGCGTTTTCCACTACAAAGTGGCGATTTTTAAGGGTGTAGGAGTTGAGTATCACAACTCTCTTAAAGCCCATGTTCATCCTGGGAATATCCTGCACATTTTGCAAAAAGCCCCATCACAATCGAATCAACGGTATGGCCGCGCATAAAGTACGAACAAACAATTTTATAGCCTATATTAGATTCCTTATGCATAATCAGAAACCATTTTTCATGAATCTTTTAGCATTTACAAGAGATTTTAGCTTCGTAAAAGAATATATTTTTACCTACTGTATACCGAATTGAAAATATTGAGCAATGTATCGCCTTCATGTGAAAGTGCATCGCCTTTATTCAAGGTTTCTGAACGAACTGCTTAAAATTCTTCACTTGTACTACAACAGAAGTATTTCGTAACATAAAACCATTACATAGTTGGCAAAATGGCGCTTTTGTATGGTGAATACTTTTTAAACAACACGAAACAGAGTTAGAGTAAAATACGTTTTTTATGTTATTTAATCAAGACATTATAACAAAATCCTGTAATATGAAGAATGTAAGAATGCGGAAAAATTTTAACAGGAAAATAGTTGAAATGAAACTTTTTGTTTGCTAGCGTATATTACCAATGAAGAATTTGGAGAATCTAATCAACTTGAACTACGCCGACTTTCATATTACGACGTGAATAATAATATTATCAATCTCAAAGGAAAATATTTATTACTACCAAAGAAACAGTTAATTTTAATTAATTATATATTTTCCCCAATTTTATTCACGTCAGTTCATAATCACCTGGAGGATACGACTTCCTTATAAATTTAAGTTAAAATGACTGATCCCGTGGCTCATTTGAGTCCTCTTTGATGAGATAAATGTTTTCAGAGTAGCTCACATACTGAAAATATCGATTAGCCATCTCATGGAAATATACAAAATAAAATAAACTCACTAAACAAACTGTAAATTATGTATTATTTATACCTGTATCACTTTAAATTGATCATTGTTGTACTTGGGGAAACAAGAGGTGAATTGTACTACTAACTGACTTTAAAATGTTGACTCATTATTGAAAAAAATGGGGCCACCCGTAGCGTAGTGGTTAAGGCACTGCGCTACAAGCCAAAATGTCGAGGGTTCAAGTCCCGATGGAATCAGGATTTTTAAACTGACCCAAATCTTCTGGCGGCACATGGCCCTGGGGTCGACTCATCCTCTAACGGAAATGAGTATCAGAGGCTTGTTCTGGGGTAAAGGCGGCCGTCATGCAGGGCTGACAACCCGGCTGACATCAAGTGCCGATTGTCTAGAAAAGTGGGAGCCTTAACTTTCTACTACCCCAAGGGCCTCCTAAGGCCTGTAGCGGGATCGCTTTACTTTACTTTACTTTACTTTACTTTATTGAAAAGAATTTCAACTGTGAATTTGTACTTAGAATTGATTACAAGTTAAGGATAAACTTATAATTGATTACAAAATAATCGCTTGTATCACACGACAAAAACTATCTCAACACTGATACAAACAACAGTCACCTTTTTCTTTCAGGTCTATATTATGGGTTGGAATGTAGAGCGAGAAGTAACCCTTAGGCCAGGGGTCACCAATTAGATTTCATGGAGGTCCATTTTCAAAGTTAGTAAATTAAGTCGAGGTCCGGAAACCACAGTTGATTAAAACATACGACGCTTTTATTAGGTAACTAATATTATAAGAAAATTATTTAAATTATGTTATGGGATTTCCCTAGTAAATGCTATGATGCAGTGAAGGACTGCCTTTCGGGCAGAATTACTATGGATGGATGGATGTTATGGGCATGAATTGTACAATTAAACAAAAACACATGGTTAAATACTAAAAGGATACAGCATAGTAGTACACAGTATTAATTTTACTAATTAATAGTAGTTTATGATAACACTTAATATACGGTCAGAGTACTATTTAAATATCTCCTCTTCACAAATTTCGTGTTTCGCGGATACCAGGTTTCAAACGGAAATCCCGTACATCTTCAGTCAAATCTCCGACATAGCAGCATTGCCAACCGAGCCAACCAATAATACTACATGGCATGGAATTAGTACAATTGGTTACATTCGATGTTTTAAACCGGTTTTTAAAAAATTGTATTAATTCGATATTTAAACCGGTCCGGAAACCAAAGCCTCAGGGTCCGGATCCGTACCGCGTTCCGCCAATTGTAATTAATTCCATGCCATGTTAGTTATTATTTGTTGGCTCGGTTGGCAATGACTGCTTATGGTCGGAGATTTGACTGAAGATGTACGGGATTCCGTTTGAAACCTGGTTTATTCGCGAAAACACGAAATTTGTGAAGGTAAGATATTTAAATATTACTCTGACCGTATATTAAGTTTATCATAAAACTTACTATTAATTATTAAAATAATAACTGTGTACTACTATGCTGTATCCTTTTAGTATTTACCATGTGTTTTGTTTAATTGTACAATTCATGCCCATAACATCCATCCATCCATAGTAATTCTGCCCGAAGGCAGGTCCTTCACTGCAATCATAGCATTTACTAGGGAATTCCCATAACATAATTTAAATAATTTTCTTATAATATTAGTTACCTAATAAAAGCTTCGTATGTTTTAATCAACTTGTGGTTCCGGACCTCGACTTAATTTACTACTTTGAAAATGGACCTCCAGAAATCTAATTGGTGAACCCCTGGCCTAAGGGTTACTTCTCGCTCTACATTCCAACCCATAATATAGACCTAGAAAGAAAAAAGGTGACTGTTGTTTGTATCAGTGTTGAGATAGTTTTTGTCGTGTGATACAAGCGATTATTTTGTAATCAATTATAAGTTTATCCTTAACTTGTAATCAATTCTAAGTACAAATTCACAGTTGAAATTTCTTTTCAATAAAGTAAAGTAAAGTAAGTAAAGTAAAGCGATCCCGCTACAGGCCTTAGGAGGCCCTTGGGGTAGTAGAAAGTTAAGGCTCCACTTTTCTAGACAATCGGCACTTGATGTCAGCCGGGTTGTCAGCCCTGCATGACGGCCGCCTTTACCCCAGAACAAGCCTCTGATACTCATTTCCGTTAGAGGATGAGTCGACCCCAGGGCCATGTGCCGCCAGAAGATTTGGGTCAGTTTAAAAATCCTGATTCCATCGGGACTTGAACCCTCGACATTTTGGCTTGTAGCGCAGTGCCTTAACCACTACGCTACGGGGTGCCCCATTTTTTTCAATAATGAGTCAACATTTTAAAGTCAGTTAGTAGTACAATTCACCTCTTGTTTCCCCAAGTACAACAATGATCAATTTAAAGTGATACAGGTATAAATAATACATAATTTACAGTTTGTTTAGTGAGTTTATTTATTTTGTATATTTCCATGAGATGGCTAATCGATTATTTCAGTATTGTGAGCTACTCTGAAAACATTTATCTCATCAAAGAGGACTCAAATGAGCCACGGGATCAGTCATTTTAACTTAAATTTATAAGGAAGTCGTATCCTCCAGGTGATTATGAACTGACGTGAATAAAATTGGGGAAAATATATAATTAATTAAAATTAACTGTTTCTTTGGTAGTAATAAATATTTTCCTTTGAGATTGATAATATTATTATTCACGTCGTAATATGAAAGTCGGCCGTAGTTTCAAGTTGATTAGATTCTCCAATATCTTCATTGGTAATATACGCTAGCAAACAAAAAGTTTCATTTCAACTATTTTCCTGTTAAAAATTTTCCGCATTCTTACATTTCTTCATATTACAGGATTTTGTTATAATGTCTTGATTAAATAACATAAAAAACGTATTTTACTCTAACTCTGTTTCGTGTTGTTTAAAAAGTATTCACCATACAAAAGCGCCATTTTGCCAACTATGTAATGGTTTTATGTTACGAAATACTTCTGTTGTAGTACAAGTGAAGAATTTTAAGCAGTTCGTTCAGAAACCTTGAATAAAGGCGATGCACTTTCACATGAAGGCGATACATTGCTCAATATTTTCAATTCGGTATACAGTAGGTAAAAATATATTCTTTTACGAAGCTAAAATCTCTTGTAAATGCTAAAAGATTCATGAAAAATGGTTTCTGATTATGCATAAGGAATCTAATATAGGCTATAAAATTGTTTGTTCGTACTTTATGCGCGGCCATACCGTTGATTCGATTGTGATGGGGCTTTTTGCAAAATGTGCAGGATATTCCCAGGATGAACATGGGCTTTAAGAGAGTTGTGATACTCAACTCCTACACCCTTAAAAATCGCCACTTTGTAGTGGAAAACGCGAAAAAAGTAGCTCCCTGGACGCTTAAATGGCTTACGCTGCCTAAATCATAACAAATACACAAAATTAATGTACACAGAATTGAATATCTCAAAATGCTCTACAAAAAAGTCCGCGACAGCATATGTTTATCTCTTACGGATAACTCACAATAACCATTTTTGTCTTTCATTAATGCCAAGAAGATTGAGACAAGTACGTAGATTCCTGTGCAAGCATAGCAGCACATGGTAGGTGTTCTTTTACGGATGACTCACAATAACGAATTTTGTCATTTAGCTCATTTATGCCAAGATCAGATAAGTAGATTCCCGGGAAACACTAGGTAATCAGTACGGGGAATCTTAAAACAATTACGATATACGTTTATAATTATTTTTTCCTTTTACTTATTCAACTAAACATAAAAGCACATTAATTTTCATTTATTTAGGCGTAGCAGCGCACGCCGGGTATTAGATAGTAATTAATAATTTTAACGCTTAGTGTTCATGACTTCAGAATCTGTTGGGTAAAATTTGCACAGATCATAGAGGATCTGAATTGGGTATATTGAGATAGACAACCACTAACAGGGTACCTATTTTTGGTGTCGCGAAGCATTAAACGATTAATTTTGAACAAACGCGCTTCAGTTTAAAAAATAATAATTAGGCCTACTTGTAGTAAGTACTTTTTTTTTGTTATTTATTTATTGTCAATACTAATAAAATTCATTGTTTAAAACCGTTGAGGTGGAGAGTCATAAAATAAAATAAGTTAAAATATACCTTCTTAAGTAAAATCCGTCCTAATGTGGACCAGCAGCATCAACCATCATACTGGATGTTTAGCGAAGAGGGACCTGCTGAAGATGGAACGGATGTTCTGAAAGGCCTACAGGCATAAAGATTACATATTTTATAAGTTGAGGATGACGGATTTTACCTAAGAAGGTATATTTTAACTTATTTTATTTTATTTATTGTAGTATGGACGCACGTTCCAGACATTGGTGTATAAAACTTCAGTAGAATACGAGGAGGTAGTGATTATCCGGACAACATTGACATCACATTGTGACAGAGATTACATTCCATGCACAGTCGAATCTGTAGTCATGAGATAGTGTACTGCCTTCTTATTGCAGCGGACCCGAGTTCGAGTCTCGGACGGGACAAGTTTCCTGGGTGAGGTTTTTGGGGGTTTTTTCCTCACCTGTAAGACAAATGTCAAGAAACTTTAAGGCCGCAATGGTCCCCGAACACCATTTGAACATTTTAATCATCACGATTCATATTCGTCTTAGATTGAGTTTAGGATTAAGGACTCTCCTGGCGTACCATTATGATATTATCATCACCCATCATGTCATCGGCGCAGCGTAACCTCGTCTCCAGGTTCTCCAACCTCAGAAGCGGGTTACAATTACATCAATACCAGGAGGAGAACAACAGAAATGTCGAAATGACTAACGGGGTATTAAAAAAATTCCATCCAGTGTTGTATTGCATGTATCGTAGTGATCTACATTTTCAATAACTGTTATGATTTAAAGTTGTTCATGGATTTGAAAAAAGTGTATAGAAGCCTAGAAAACTTCCCTCATACTATGAAATTTAATGGTTCACGATTTCGTCGAAATAGAAGTGCCCTATCATGGAATTTACCTCCCTCATGATATCGGGGTTGTCACTTTTTTAAATCACGCTTGTACAATTACTTGTTAAATAATTTATTTTTCTCCAGAATATCTATGATATGGGTGATAAATGGCTCGTTTGAATTCTTTCCAAATTTGTATTCAAACTTAAATTTATCATCATCCAAATCAGCTATCAACGTTGTTTGATTCCTATTTTCAAGTCACAAGTATTACAACATAGATAAAGCATCGGTTGATTAATGTCTTTGACATCGTCCGATTTCTAATAGCCAATTTTGTCGGTCCATCCAATCTCCTGGTTGTAGATGTTTATCCTTCATGTATAAACATATTCCCTGACTCCAGGAGGTTTTAGGCCTTCCTCTGCCTCGTATTCCCTCAGGTTTCCATTCCAAAACAGATTTTGGTAGTCGATCGTCTTCCATTCGCTGGACATGTCCGTACCATTTTAATTGCTGAGTTTTAATATAATCTAAATAGTGTCTTCAATCTTCATTTTCTCCCTTGTAACAGAGTTCCTAATTTTTCCTCTTCTTGAAATTCTTGTTGCCTTTCGTATAAAATCCATTTCCGTTGCCAAAAGATACTTATTTGTTTTTGTTGTTAATGGCCAAAATTCTGCTCCATAAGTAATGATGCTTTTAACAATTGCATGATATATATTCATTTTATTTTTATTACTTATATTTTTATCCCACAATATTCCATTGAGGCAAGCAATTGCAAATTTTCCTTTATTATTTCTATTTCTTATTTCCTCTTCATAACTCCCATTTTTATTTATTTTTATTTCTAAATATGTGATCTCACTACAAGATTTTATTGTTTCCCTAGTCTCTAAAATTAAATTTTGTTCTGGTTCACCAATTTTTTTTTCATGTTCAAATTTAATCCCTATTTTTCATATTCTTCTATTAATTTTTAGTCACATATTCTAAATCTTCATAATCTTGTGCAATTAACAATTGATCATCTACAAAATGTAAGTTGTATAAAGTTTTGTTGTTTGAAATAGGAATTCCCATGCTTGAACATTTTATCCTTCAATTCTTTAATATTTAATGTACATATATTTTAAACAGAGTCGGTGATAGACAACAACCTTGACGAAGACCTTTATTTATCGTAAAAAGTATTACAACATAAAAACCAAAATATTTCATTATTGTTATTATTATTATTATTATTATTATTATTATTATTATTATTATTATTATTATTTTGTCACAACAGAGAATGTAGGCCTACATAAACGATTACACTCAAAGAGAAACTTGGATTGTAATGAACAGGGCTCAGAAGTTGAGGACCTAAAAAATACCAATAAAATACCTTTAAAAAAGACTAAAAATATCATAAAAATACCTATAAACTGAAAATAGGACGTAAACCGCATTTAAAATTAGATAATAGCTTTAGTTTCAGCTGCATTTTTAATGGATATAATCAAATTTATTTAAAAAGAACAAAATTCTAGTGAAATGCAACATCCATTGCGAAAAAAAAATTGATTACTGAAAATCCATCTTCTTTCATATATTTTTTTTTAATTCACCATAGTTTGACAAAGGAATTCTGTGTTCATTAAAAAGAAAGTTCTTGAATAACGTACCGTAGAATTAACGATTTTCTCCCACCTAGAATGAATTCAGCGAACCCGCAATGGATATCAGGCGGTCAGCAGGCTGTTTAAAAATAAAGGGATATTTTGTGAGGGTTCAATAATTTCTCGCGAAACAAAAATGTTTGCAATGTGAAAAGTCTTTAGTATGAGTAAGTAAAACTAAGATAGTGCTTTTTAAAAGAAGTTGGAATTGAGACTTTGCGGATTCTTGAATTATCTCTCTTCTTCTTCGGCTTTCCCCCACTTATAGGTTTGCCATCTTCAGTTTCCATTTATCTCTATCATTCCAATCTCCCTCTTCCAAATTCCGATCATCCATTATGGTTCTGACGTAGGTTCTCCATTTCCATCTTGGTCTGCCACGTTTATTTCTTCCAGGGGGTGACCATTGGTATATATTTTTTGGCCATCTTTCATTTTCCATTCTTTGTACATGGCCATACCATTTAAGTGTTTGATTTTCAATCCTCTTAACAACAGATGTGGTGACATTCATTTCTCTCCAAAGGAATTCATTTCTTATTTTATCCTGTCTTGTTTTTTGGAGGCTTCTTCTAAAATAATCAAATTCAACTGTTCTAATTTTGTTCTTTTGTAATTACGTCAAAGACCAAGTTTCACTTCCATATGACAAAATATTCTGTATTATGCTCTTATAAATTTTCATTTTAGATTCCTTTGTAATATTTTTATTCCAAATTATTCCATGTAATGTCTTAGTTGCATTTTTTGCCATTGCAATTTTAATCTGTGCATCTCTCTCACAGGTACCAAAACTTGTAATTATTGACCCAAGATATTAAAAAAAATCACACTTCTTTATTTTCCCTGTTTCAAGTATGAGGTCATCCACATCCTTTCCCAAACCGATATATTCTGTTTTCTGTAAATTTATATTCAGTCCCCATTTTTTTATATTCTTCCATTAGTTTATTTACCATATATTTCATATTATCTTCATCCCCTGCAAAAATTATTTGATCATCTGCAAACAACAATGAATGCAGTACTTTTCCTCCTATAGGAATACCCATTTCAGAACATTTTTTATACCACAAGTTAAGAGCCTGGTCTAAATAAATGTTAAAAAGAATTGGTGGTAAACTGCATCCCTGCTTAAGGCCTTTATTCACTGTGAATTCCTCTGTTAAAGTATTCTGTATTTTTACTTTAGCTTTTGTATTACTATAGATCCTCCTAACAATATTAATCCATTTATCACAGATATTCAGATTTCTCATTGCCGTCCATAACAATTGTCGAGGTACACTATCATATAAAGGTAAAGGTAAAGTGATCCCACTACAGGCCTCAGGAGGCCCTTGGGGTAGTAGGAGGTTAAGGCTCCCACTTTTTCTTGACAATCGGCACTTGATGTCAGCCGGGTTGTCAGCCCTGCGTGACGGCCGCCTTTACCCCAGAACAAGCGTCTGGTACTCATTTCAGTTAGAGGCTGAGTCGACCCCAGGGCCATAGTGCCGCCAGAAGGTTTGGGTCAGTTTAAAAATCCTGACCCCACCGGGACTCGAACCCTCGACCTTCCGGCTTGTAGCGCAGTGCCTTAACCACTACGCTACGGCGTGTCCCCGTACACTATCATATGCCATCTCTAAATCAATAAAGGTAATATGTAGGTTCTTTATTTTTACACGCGGGATAGGAGCGGGACCGGGAGCGAGCGAGCGAGGGAGCGAGCGAGCGAGCGAGCGAGTAGCGAGCGAGTGAGGCGAGCGAGCGAGCGAGCGATGCGAGCGAGCGAGCGAGCGAGCGAGCGAGCGAGCGAGCGAGGAGGCGAGCGAGCGAGCTAGCGAGCGAGCGAGAGCGAGCGAGCGCAGCGAGCGAGCGAGCGAGCGAGCGAGCGAGCGAGCGGAGAGAGCGAGCGAGCGAGCGAGCGAGATGCGAGCTAGCGAGATAGAGAGAGAGAAGCGAGCGAGGCGACGAGCGAGCGAGGCGCGCGAGCGAGCGATCGAGCGATAGAGCGAGCAAGCGAGCCAGAGAAGCAGCGGAGAGAGCGAGCGAGCGAGCGAGCGAGCGAGCTAGCTAGCGAGCGGAGCTATCGAGCGAGCGAGAGAGGAGAGAGCGAGCTAGCGATATATAGATGCTATATAGGATGCTAGCGTCTATGTGAGAGATCTATCTATCTATCTATCTATCTATCTATCTATCTATCTATCTATCTATCTATCTATCTATACTATCTATCTATCTATCTATCTATCTACTCTATCTATCTATCTATCTATCTATCTATCTATCTATCTATCTATCTATCTATCTATCTATCTATCTATCTATCTATCTATCTATCTATCGTATCTATCTATCTATCTATCTATCATATCTATCTATCTATCTATCTATCTATCTATCTATCTATCTATCTATCTATCTATCTATGTAACGGAATCTTTCAACGCGATTTTTCACCCACTTAAAATCATCGGATCGACTTGAAACTTTGTATAGTTTGTAGAGGACCCGTGACAATACAATAATTTCATATTTATTTTCTAAAATCCTGGTCATAATCATCAGAAAATCAAAAAAAAGTGTTTTTGTATCAATGTTGTAACGGAATCTTTCAACGCGATGTTCACCCATTTAGAAACATTGGATCGACTTGAAGCTTTGTATACTTGTAGAGGACCCGTGACAATACAATAATTTCATATTTATTTTCTAAAATCCTGGCCATAATCATCAGAAAATAAAAAAAAAGTGTTTTTGTATCAATGTAACGGAATCTTTCAACGCGATTTTCACCCACTTAGAAACATTGGATCGACTTGAAACTTTGTATACTTGTAGAGGACCCGTGACAATACAATAATTTCATATTTATTTTCTAAAATCCTGGCCATAATCATCAGAAAATCAAAAAACGTGTTTTTGTATCAAAGTAACGGAATCTTTCAACGCGATTTTCACCCACTTAGAAACATTGGATCGACTTGAAACTTTTGTATACGTGTAGAGGACCCGTGACAATACAATAATTGCATATTTTGATTCTAAAATCCTGGCCAGAATCATCCGAAAATCAAGAAAATGAAAACAGGTATAATAGGTCGCGGACTTGTCGAGTTTTTAGTCAATCGTTTGTGAACAGCTCAGTTGGTAGAGCAGAGAACTCTTAGTGGTATATAATTTCAGCAATCCGTACGTCGCTGGTTCAAATCCGGCTGGGAGGGTTTTTTTTTTATAGAAGAGTATTACTTTTAGCTCATACTACAATAGTATCGAATTTAAAGATATTTACATTTTTATTTTTTATCTTATTCTGTTAAAATATTAAAACTAAAAAATAAAAAATAAATAATAGTTTTAAAAAACTAAAAGAACACGCTTTATTAGAATACTAAAAAATAATTTTAATTTCCAATACGCTTGGGATAAAATAAAGTGGTCAACAAAAAAATCATCTCCAACACATATAGAATAAAATTAGTTATCAACAAAAAGAAAATAATTTTACCATCAAAAGCGTGGGGTGCTTTTTATGATTTTTACATTTTCTTCTTAGAGAGCTTACTTTTACCAATATATGTTTATTATCAAATATATTAATTGATATAGAGCACCCCACGCTTTTGATGGTAAAATTATTTTCTTTTTGTTGATAACTCTAATTTTATTCTATATGTGTTGGAGATGATTTTTTTGTTGACCACTTTATTTTATCCCAAGCGTATTGGAAATTAAAATTATTTTTCATTTTTTAGTATTCTAATAAAGCGTGTTCTTTTAGTTTTTTAAAACTATTATTTATTGCTAGGATTTTCTCTTGTAATTGTCTAATACAGAAAATATTATCAATACATGATCTTCCACTCCGGAATCCACATTGTTCTTCTCTTAAGTTATCTTTTATCTCCCTAAGTTTAAAATTTATAAGTTTACTAAAAATCCTAGCTGTTGAAGGTAAAACGCTTATACCTCTATAATTGGAACACAGTTTTTTATCACATTTTTTAAAAATAGGAGTAATGTACGATAAATTCCAGTCTTCTGGGATATCGTCTCCAATTTCAATTTTATTAAAAAGTTTTGTTAAAAATATTACTAAAATATCTCCTCCATGTTTTAGGAGTTCCGTCTGAATATTTCCTGGTCCTGGTGCTCTCCCATTTTTTGCCTCTTTCAAAGCTCTTTTTACTTCATCCTCTGTTATCTCTGGAGTGTCAAATTTATATTCTACATCCGTATCTTGAAGTTGAAACTCATTTCTATTTTCTTGAAGTAAATCTTTATAATGTTGCATCCATTCTGATGGTCTTATCAACTGAATATTTATCTTCTTTCTTTCTGATTTCCTGATATTTTGTAATGTTTTCCAAGCTTCTTTGGATCTAGCATATCCAATCGAATGATCTATATTCGAGCATATATTATCCCAGTACTCATTTTTTGTTCTTCTCACTTCCACCTTTGTTTTATGTTTTAAAGTGATATATTCATTTCGAGATGTTGTTGAGTGATCTGATGACCATTTCATCCGTGCTTTCTTTTTTTTCTTCTACTAATTTTTTAATATCGTGATTAAAACCATTCATTGTTTCTTTTTGGTTCTCGATTTTCTGTCCCAAGTGCTTCTATAGCTGCTGAATGTATACTTTCCTTTAGTTGATCATACATTTCCACTGCAGATTTATTTACATTTAAATTAAGTTTTTGCTTTAATCTTGATTGATAAAGATATTTTATACTCTCATCATAGAGTAAACTTACTTTATATCTTTGTTCATTCAAAGGGGTTGTATTTATTCTGTCTGCCGTTACTTCAATATTTTTGTTTTTTCTTACTTGTTAATATGAATTTTCCCCCAAAAGCATATAATGATCACTTCCGCAATCTGGTTTTCTATATACTCTAACATCTTTCACTATCATATCACGTTTTTGTTTCACAATTATATAATCAATTATTGATTTGAGACTTTTTGTTGGCTGTTCCCATATGTATTTATGTATTTCCCGATGTTGGAAGAAACTATTCATTATCATATAGCCATGTTGTTTACATAAACTTATCAATCTATCTCCATTGTCATTTTCCACCTTTTCCCCAAATGGTCAAATCACTTCGTCTTTCATTCTACTTCCTACTCGACTATTAAAATCTCCTGTTATTATTGCTTCTTGATATTTTTTTATTTTGTCCAAAATTTCTGACAGTTTGTCAAAAAATTCATTTTTTTCTATGGTTGTTGCATCCTCATTTATGGCATATACTCCTATTATTATAAGCTCTATCCCAAAAAGCCTGAGATCTGTACCCTTCTCGAGGCCGTACCAACCATTTGCTCTTGAATTATACAAATGTTATAATTGTAGTCAAAAGAAGGTAAAGTATCAAAAATAACCGTTAAGACCTGAAGAAAGGCTATAAAAGGACAAATAAGCGAAAAACAAAGTCGAAAAAAAGGACAAAAAAGGACGAATAAAACCCGCTATTTTCTGGCCTATAATGTGTGTGTATATATATATTAAGTTGGGCTTCGTTTTCAGACATAAAATGAAAAAAGGATTTTTCTCCAAATTTCGAGCCCTTATTAATGATAATACTGCATAAGCTAATAACTCCGTATATATGCAATATGAAATACAAAATGAAAAGAGACTGCCTAAAACGGATTCCACAAATTGGAATCCAATGACTGAAAATTACAGTTAAAATCAAGTATTTTTTTATAATTTAGTAGATTGAACAAATGAATTATTAATAAGATAAACATAATGTTTTATTTTAGGAAGTAATATTTTGAGGTTCTTTTAATTAAATGATTTTGGGTTTGTTATATCTTATCTCAATATTAATGTTGATTTGTTCTTGAATATGTTTCGATTAGTCTGCTAATCATCCTCAGCATCTTGGCCAGATGTTGAAGATGATTAGAAGACTAATCGAAACATGTTCAAGAAGAAATCAACATTCATATTGAGGTAAGATATAACAGACTCAAAATAATTTAATTTAAGGTAAACATACTTTAAAGTTATGAATATATTTTGATTATTTAAGTATATTACTTCTTATTTCTTTAAACAAACATCTCAGTAAATATTTCTATAATGTTACAATTTTATTTACAAAAATAAGCCTGTAAGTTTTACATTTGTTAATATATATATATATATATATAGATATTATAAATGTATTTTTGACATTTGGCAATGAAGGCAAATATGATATATGGTATGATAAGAAAAATAAATGCCTGGACGGGATTCGAACCCGGATCTCTGAGTCTGTACCTCAGCGTGATATCCATTACACTACCAGGCGAATCCAATTCAAACACTTATTTTTCTTATATATGTATTATATTCTCCATTATTACACTACCAGGCGAATCCAATTCAAACACTTATTTTATAACTTTATAATAATGGAGAATATAATACATATATAAGAAAAATAAGTGTTTGAATTGGATTCGCCTGGTAGTGTAATGGATATCACGCTTTGGTACAGACTCAGAGATCCGGGTTCGAATCCCGTCCAGGCATTTATTTTTCTTATCATACCATATTAAGCTTGCATTGCTCAATGTTAAACATTTATAACATATATATTAAAAGAAATTAGGAAATTATGGAAGAGTTGGATGTAGAACCCATTCTTCATCATATACAAAACTACCAGAACAACTAGAAAGCCCATCTTCAAACGAATGCCGTCTCATAGAATTCCAAAAGCCATACTTCGCTACTGCCCCCAAGGCAAAAGATCGCTGGGACGTCCAAAAATGCGCTGGATGGAAAATTCCTCTTTGAGACCGTAACAGGCCACATGGCCTAATACTTGCATGAATGATGATGATGATGATATATATCGATGATTTGATGATTTCAACATCATAATGTCCCTGTCAATTTTCTCTTCATTAAAATTGTCATCATATAATTGATAAATCTTATGGACAATGGAATGTACACGTTTATTTTCAAATATGCCAGGACTAATTATATTCTCAATTTGTAAATATAGGCAAATTAAAATTAAATTGCAAACATCACAAACATTATTTATTTATTTTTAGTATGATTCTGCTGTTCTAATTATGTGCGGGCAAATTTTATGTACACAATTTACATATTACATTTATCTAACCTATGACACAGCATAACAGACAAATAGTTTAAATTATTTTTAGAAGTTAATATAATTTTTGTACTGATGACTAAGGCGAGGATTTTTATGTAATAGAAGATAAGATTGCAATACAGATAGTATATATTATTCAACTGTTTGTGTGTGAAACAAGATAAAAGACAGTCAAAAGTCTTACTTCTCATTATAATATTCAACTGTTTATGTGTGGAACCAAAACAAAAGACAGTCATAAGCCTAACTTCTCATTATACTATGTTGCAATCTTAACTTTTAGAACAAAAAAGTCCGCTCGCTACTGATGACATATAAGAGTTTATTTTTAATTTTTATATACTTAATTCCATATATAATATTTTAATATCCACTGGATATATGAAATACAGTAAAATCTCCTTTTTCGCGGGTTAAAAAAATGCGACACAGATCCTGTATTCGCGGCTAAAATTGTATTTATTCGCGGATCCAGTCGGTATACTAGCAGGATTAGTATATTTTATTAACGCATCGGCATCTTTCCTTACTGCAGGCACGTGCCAAGGCGACTTTTACAAAGAGCGATTCAAACCAAATGAACAAATAAATATCAAAGAAAAACAAACCTTATTGTTACTGAGATTAAAGTTTGTTGTTAAAAGCCATCGCCGTCGTATTTCACGTGCCGCTATGTCCGTAATAAATGCCGACCTCGCCGCGAACGGTGTTTTACTGTTTTAATATTCATGCATTGCAATAATTTTGATTGAATAACACGTGTCTCTTCTGCTTTGTTGCCAATATTTATAATGTCGAGTAAAAGGAAAGAAAATTAGTTCCGAAGCGGAAAAAAGTAGTGTTGCCGCTTAAAGTAAAAACAGAAATGGTTTTCCGTTTACGCGTTGGCGAGACGTTTGAGTCTATATCACGCTGTTTCAATGTTAATGAATCAACTGTATGATTCGTCAAGAAATCCGATGACAAAATAAGGGATTCTATCACTGAAATCACAGCTGAATATCAATTCAAATTGAAATATCTTTTAAAGGCGGCAAAATAGGAATACTAAGTTCTTTAAGCCCTTGCCTAAGCCTGAGACAGTAATAATTAAAAATTAAAATATAAAATTATGGAATATTCACCTGAAAGGTCCGTCTCCTCAATCAATTATTTAACTGTAGCGCTTTCGGGACTTGTCCCATCATCGGCAGGATTAAAACTGGTGTTTCACTGAAGATCTGGTAGAGGGGATTACATGTATTGGGAGATCTTCAGTGAAACACCAGTTTTTAATCCTGCCGATGATGGGACAAGTCCCGAAAGCGCTACAGTTAAATAATTAATTAAGTTAGGAGACGGACCTTTCAGGTGAATATTCCATAATTTTATATTTTAATTTTGAATAATACCTCAACGGAACACGTCATGAATCTTATAAAAGTTGAGTAATAATTAATAGATTTTTTTTTCAAAATCTCTCATTAATTGATTTTATTTTGATAATTTTTACTTTATTTTGGAACCTTGGAACGTATCCCCTCTATACCCATACAAATTACCATTCCATATTCGCGGCATGTTTGGAGAACATACCCACGCGAAAAAGGATATTTTACTGTATTATATTTATTTCAGGCATGGATTTGTTGGTCTTTAATGGTATAGAGCAGAACTCATATCCTCTTGGTTGAGTGTCCAGTGTAATATGTATATGAAGCCTCCGATTATGCGAGGGTTTATTATTTTCTCCTACTTTAATAGTGATATCTTGCATTACTTTTCAGTTATTGAAATATACAGGTGTCTCTAAAGTTATTATCCATTTTAATGAAGGAAGGGAAATATTGTAAAATCAATGTTATTGTGAAGTTTTACACATATTCTACAGATTTCTACGTGACCGCCATCTAAGTGAAAACACATACTCCATCTTTCAGCTGTGAAATTAAATGCAGACCTTAACATTTAAACCGTAAAAAAACCTGCTGCTTCTGTGATACGGTTCCATAAATCAAGCAGACGTGATAAGGACGTTTTCTTAGAGTGAAACGTAGAATTTTCCACACTATGTTTCCTAGACACATTCAACTCCCTATTGAGACGTCGAGTTGATGCGTTCGCGGACTATCACTAGCAGTTTGAACCTGCTGCACTCCCCCCCCTGCTGATACGCGTAGTTGTCCATGACGTGACTCATCACACACACTGCCGGTATACGCTTAAATTTGTTTACAAGCAGATGATTGTGTGCCTTTGTTGGGGCTAGTTTACGGTTTTTGTAGGTACATTCTACAATGGCACTGGCGTCTTCATATGACAATCCGTGTAACCGTACATAAACAATGGTAACCTGGTCTTCCGGGCTAAACACTTTTCACTAAACTAACAGTGTATGAAAAAAAAAAGTTAATGTTTTCATGGAAATGGATAGTAACTTTAGAGACATTCTGTATTTAAGTGACAAAAAAAAGTACAGCATCTCTTGATAATTGAGGGGTTGACATGGGAAAGGTAGTAAGTTATAAAAGCAAATTTTATAGGGGAAGCAGAAACAATTTTCCCAACATTAATTTTAAAATAATTTTGACACTACTAAACAAGAAATTTTATTTGCAAAATAGTTACAAAAATTTATATTAGCTTTGCAAAATATATTTAAATTTAAAAGTGTCAAATTGTTTTTTTTTGTTTTGCTTCCTTGTAAAATGTACTCTTAATGACTTACTACCTTTCCCACGTCAACGCCTCATTGAAGTAATCAGACATTTTTCTTTTCAATAAATATGTTATATGTTGAAAAATAAAATGCCAATACACCTTTATATGTAATGTAAAACTTCAAGTTAATATTGATATTCCTGTCACTTATAGTATAATTATTATACAAATTATAATTCCATCATGTTTGTTGTTTAATGAATCCGGAAACATTTTGTGTATAACCACAATTATTATAAATTTGTTTTAAGTAAGCGTTATTCAATTTATGATACATTTAGTAAATCAATCTGCCGAATAGATTGTAAACACCATTTATGTTGTTAACATACAAAAAATTCTATGCCAAATATGGCATCAATGCAGGCTACCACATGGAAACAATAGAAAACATCCTTATTATAATTCATAAAGAAAGGATTCCGGCAGAGATAAACATCCTAGAAGAGCTGAACATTTTAAAGGAAATGAACAACAAACTGATTTTAATGAGAACACACCCAGTTCAAACAACCCTCTGTATGAAATTTTAGAAAACACAGTCAGTAGCGCACAATCTTCTCCTGAAAATGGAAGCCGATTTCTGAAATGCCTACAGTTAAAAAAAGAAAACCAAGTTGAGGACGACGGCACCTACAAAGGTATTTATTGATTTTAATATTTTACTTTATAAAAATAATTAGTATTAAATAAGGATGTTTTGATAATAATTCATAAATATTGGTTGTGCAAAATTTATCCGCAGTGAGTTTCTATTTTAACAAAAACATTATTTTAAATAACAACACTATATTATTTATTAATAACATATAAAACTGTTAAAGTTTTATTCGATTTTCATATTTATTTTAATAAAAATTCGTTAAAGCTGTTTCAGTACTTTGTACCTTCTTGAGACGAATATACGAATACAAATGCATTATATATATATATATATATATATATATATATATATATATATATATATATATGTTATAATATTAATATAGTAGATTAACTCTAGTAATTAACTCTATATTATTTTTGTTACTGAACATTAGGAACTCCAATAAATTAACTGACTCAAGAGTACATTACCTTTCCCTTCACTTTTCATAGTATATTCTGGTGATACTGTTACTCTACATACTTCTTCTGTCTTTACTAACATTTTTTAATATTCTAAACTTTTTCAACGATAACATTCTTTTACAAATTTTAAGTATTTATTTATTTATGAGAAACACGGTAACATTACGACATTTTTATAAAATATTGCGATACACGCTATTTTCCCTCCTCTTACAATGTTGCCACCATCAACAACTCAAGTACACTATTTTTCTTAGGTTAGCACTATTTTTGTTAGGTTAGTGTTAGTTAGTGTACATCCGAATAGTGTAACTTCAGTAAATAATATGCATGTAATTTAATTTGTTAGGCTAGGAAGGGAGAAATTAGTGTGCATCCATTTCTAATAAACGTTTAGGAATTTATTTCGAACGTTGGTCATACGCACGTCCTGCCATCTAGCTACAGCTCTATAAACCCATGCGCATGCGCACTGTTGTTCTGTAGGACTACATTGGGAAAGGTAAAGAACTCTTTCCCCACTAGGTTCACCTCCTTTCTTCCAGCGCATCAAAACTCATGCATTTAATATCGCTAGGTAACAAATAAACTGCTCAAAACAATTAGAGGAACACTATGAAATATGCAAATATTTTTTCATTGGATAAAGGTACAAACATGAAATTAATAAAGTACATTATTTGTGGTTATTTATTTATTTATTTATTTATTGCTCATGTCAGTAAAAACAAATGAATAACGCTGACAATTAACTTTTCAAATAATTCCGCTATGTAAGCAATTGAATCTTGTGCTTATTTTTCAAAGTTAAACACTCGTTATATAGAGTTAGTATCGTGTATGGCCTCCACGACATTCGATGACACTTTGGCACCTTCGTGGCATGCTCCCAATAAGATTCTGGATTTCCTCTTGCGGGATATTCTCCCATTCCTCCTTCGAGCATCTCCAAGTTGCTGCAGAGTTTGTGGAGCTTGATGTCGGTTCCTGACCTTCCTGTCTAGAAGATCCCACAAGTGTTCAATAGGGTTGAGGTCTGGGCTGACCGCTGGCCACTCCATTACCTCAATTTCATTCCTCCTCAGGAAATCCCTGGTGACAGCCGCAGAATGTGCCCTGGCATTATCCTGCATAAACAGAAATCCAGGGCCTACTCCAATGACAGCAGGCAGGCCTACTACATGCTCTTCCAGAACGTGCTCGATTATACCGGACAGCATTCAGTCGCTGGGGAACAAGTACAAGGTCCGTACGATTGTTGTACATAACTCCGGCCCACACCATTATGGAACCTCCTCCGAATCCATCAATTTCCTGTACAGCCTCTGCAGAAAATCTTTCTCCTGGCCGTCCCCACACCCTCAATCGACCATCACAACGTGTAAGACGATACCTGGATTCGTCCGAGAAGAGCACAGACTCCCACTGGTTCAGGTTCCAATCACCATGGTTTTCAGCATACGTACGTCTTGCTGCCTTATGCCCATTTGTTAAGCGTGGTTTTTTTAACGGGCCTTTTTGGACGAATATTCTCTTTCCTTAATCTGTTCCTTATGGTTTGGTCTGAAACCCGGATTCCGGAAGCCATATGAAGGTCATTCTGCAGGTCTTTTGCAGTTTTTGTACGCTGTCGAAGAGCAGAAAGAACAACGTATCTGTCATCCTGGGGGCTTGTTTTAAATTTACGGCCCTGGCCACGTCTTCTACAATACTGACCTGTCTCTCTGTGCCTGTTGCGTAACCTGGACACCACGGAAGGAGAAACCCCAAGCTCTCTAGCCACTTGTCGCAGAGATTGACCTTGTCGTAAAAGATGTAGAGCATGATACACTTCAAACTCATTTAAATGCCTCATTTTGTCAGAGACTTCAATAAACAAGGCAATAATCAACATTCGTCACTATAGCAACATCAGGAAGCTTACCAATTAGAAGTGGCCAGTGCCTTCCAAAATAAAAAAAATCTCTATATTTGTTATTTGAGGTAATTTCTCTGTATTTAGGCCATGGATCTTTAAAATTTGTATCCAATGATAAAATTAATAATTCAATTTACATATTGTCCAACTTTCAGCATCACAGCTTTAAAAAAACAATTACTTATTCAATTTATTACAAGTGTTCCTCTAATTGTTTTGAGCAGTGTACTAGTGCTAACAACAAAAAATATATTCACATTTTTGTGAACTTATACATTATACTCATAGTTGATTAAGTAATTCATGAATACAGTAGGTACAAGCAAAGTTTTATAAATCATAAAATATACTCACCTTATTTAACTTATATGCTGCGTATTCTGAAATTCCCATTATTATCTTATATTGCTTGTACAGGGTTCTGTGTAATCTATGTTTTGAATAGGAATCTTTATTCGAAAACCTACCATTTCCAAAGTAATTTAATTAGTAATGACTCAATTAATTACATTCTCACAACCTAACATTCACTGTTTCGTGACAATGTCCAATGTCAAGGGGAAAATAAAGAAAATTCACTTTGGCATTATAAGAATAAGATATATGAGGTGTACCAGAACATAATTCGCAGGTAAAATGTGTACAATGAACTTGGTGGTCGCCACATGGTATTGCTGTTGTAATGGATAAGTGATCACAATATTAAGTAGAATAGAGAAGTTGGTTAGTTTGCGTATAAACAATATTATTCTTACAGTGACAAAATGAATTGTCTTTACTTCTCTCTTGACATTGGACATTGTCACGAAATCAGTGAATGTTGCGTGTGTAAATGTAACTAATTGAACCATAAATCATTAAATTACTATATATTTATCTCTGACAGTCGCGGGAGATTTAAATCCTTAATGCGAAATTGTTCCTGCAGCACAAAAACGGGACGTTTCCGGAGAAAGGTTACAGTACAAAACGTTACCTACACAGTCCCCTCTAAAAACCCTAGAAATTTGTAATGGAAATTTTTGTTCATTAATTACATTAAACTATTACAATAAATATATACAAACAATAAATGTAAATGTAATTATTTGTTCAAATTATTAAAACCGAAAATATTTATAATTTTTAGATTAAAATAATTTATATGGAATGAAGACACAACGCATTTCAAATCTGAATAAAATTGAATGTAATGTAATAAATATGAAATTATTGTATTGTCACGGGTCCTCTAGAAGTATACAAAGTTTCAAGTCGATCCAATGATTTTAAGTGGGTGAAAATCGCGTTGAAAGATTCCGTTACATAGATAGATAGATAGATAGATAGATAGATAGATAGATACAGGTCAAGCTAATATAAAGCGTGTAAAAAATGAAGTAAAAGTTTAAGCAAAACTTCGTAGTTACGATTAGGTAGAACTGTATTTCGAAAGGCATAATCCTATTGAATTAGCATTTAATGCAAATTTTTGAACAAAATTAATATTATCCTTATTTGAAAATTAAATCTTCAAGCATTTCAAACACAGAAACTGTAATAATTTTAACAATTTCATTACATTTTGGTCAAATTATATATATTTTTGGTAGAACCTAACTCATAAATATTTCAGTTCATTAATTGTTTTATTTTATAGGTTTTAGAATTTTTCTCGCACAAATTGAAATATTCGCCTGCTAAATTGCCCATCTTCTGTATATTGATTCATGCATTACTGTTACCTCTGATATTAGTAAGATAGTTGGGGTGAATTTTTTGTTCGTTACCGGGGATTTGGAAAACCTTAAACTTCACAGAACAAGCCAGCTACTTCACAAATTGGAAAAATAAATATTTATCGTGAAGTAAGATCCATTTTACTATACATTACCCCATATCGGTCGTCTACTCGCTATCATGACCTTCCTTGGGCCGAATTTCGTGGGTACATATTGGCAGAATACGATAGATTTTTAAGGACATAACAATTCCTTAATGTGGTTTCCTTCGGAAGGGGAGTCAGCCATGGGTCACACAAAAGAACATCAAGCCTGAAATTAAAGGGCTCTTAGCAAAACTTCTCGGCTGTTTTGAATAACGACGATATTAACTTGAGATGTTAAAATGTGTCTTTAAATAAAATACTGCCCTTCCATGACTGTTCTGATCAAAATGTGTTGATAAGGATAGTTATAGATTTTTTGGATGATTCACAGCACAATATGAATAAGTTCATTAATATGTTATTTCTAACTGAGGGTATGTTATTTATTTTATTTATTTATTTTACCTGGTGGAGTTAAGACCATAAGGTCTTCTCTTCCACTTCACCAGGTTTAATTATATATATATATATATATATATATATATATAAGAAATTAAGAATTATTATCTACATGTTGATTATTGATACATATTTCAAAATACTGGTATAATAATTAAACAAGAGCGATACTGAACTGTAACTCAGCAATGATAATTTGTATCTTTACATATTTTGTAATTGCACCGTTTTCATGTACAGTATGTATAGTAAAATAATTTAAAATAATACATTTTGGTCAGTTTCCTCAGTTCATATCTGTTCAATTTGTCTATGTTTCTCTTCTGGCACAATATATATCAGTAAATCAATAAGTATTCATCATGTCTAGGATAGGTAAAAAAATATTTTTTTCTTGTTTCTCTCAACGAAACTTAGGTGCCATACAGGGGAGAAATTCAACCATACTAATTTAGTTACACTGTTTTCGGATAGATGTCGTTAAGTGGCCCGGGGCCAGCGTTCATCTTCATAGTGACATCGGTAAATTTTGCTTAGACGCCTTTTTATTCAGCCTTAAGAATCTATTACAAGCAGGATAATCTTCAGACTCGAGACCCATGGCTTAAAGCCCCGGAAGACTTGCTACATGGATTTTTCCATTCTAAAAAATCATTCGACCCCGGCGGGGTTTGAACCTTTGACCTTCGGGACCACAGGCAAGGAGCATAACTACTAGTCCACCGCGGCCGACTATACTTTTGATAATAAGTAAATATATAACTTTTCCTTTTTGCGTATTTTTTAAATGTAAAAGTTGGGGGTTTTAATGTAATGAAAATGAAAACAGGCGAATAATCGATCAAAACAATTCCGATATACTCTATTAGTGCATCCAATAAAATATTCTCTTTGACACTATGTTTTCTGTATTTGTTGACTGACAACTTCCATTAGGTGGTAATGGTGAAAATTGCACCCAAACTGTAGAATTATTCAGACTTTTTTTTCTAACCATCACGATGTGTTAATTAATGAACTGTAACAGTGACAATGAATAATTAAGTAACCAAAAGAGCGTCATTATAAAAGCATGAATTAAGTGTATTGAATCATGTAATGGATTCACTGTGTATTTGTTCGGAATCCAGTTTTCGATGGATACATCGCTTTTCCCTTTGTATTGTGTCAACGAAGAACGTAATGACGAGCCAAATTGGGGAATTGGCCTAATGCGTTTAAGTCTTTTAGCGTCCTTTGTATTCTTGATGTGAATTAAAATAATTACATAAAGCAGAGTTTACCAAACCTTTTCAAACTGCCTCCCCTTTTACCCTAAAATCGCTCTCAATATCCACCCTGTCACCAAGTTTATACTGAAGACACATGCTGGTATGATATGAACATACTTTAACTCTGTGCTTTAATTTACAACAGAAAACTCATCATTGTAGCCATTATGATCTAGTTACTTTTTTTACAACAACCTTTAACCTTGTATTGGTTACTAGCTAATACTCGGTGTGAGCTGATACGCCTAAATAAATTAAATGTGTTTTTATGTTTAATTGAGTAAGTAAAAAGAAAAATATATCAATTTATATCGTAATTATTTTTAAATACTCCGTGCTGAAACTGACGTTGCCCGGGAAACTACTTATTCCGATTTTCTTGGCATTAATGAGCTGAAAGACGAAAATGGTTAATGTGAGTTATCTGTAAAATATGCGGTCGCGGACGTTTTTATTGAATTTTCTGAGATATTCAATTATGTATACATTAATTTGGTGTATTTGTTGGATTTAGGCAGCATAAGCCATTTAAGCGTCCAAAAACCAACCTTTTTAGTGCAACGATTCCCTCTTTTTTTTTAGCTCCGACCCTACAATACGTAGGGTAATAGATTATATATGTTAATTGTCCCAGAAAATTTCTCTAAATGATGGAAAACTCCCCATTCAAATCGGCCAAGTAATTTTTGAGTAAATAAAGGACAGACAGGCAGGCAGACAGTCTCACAGACACTCATTTTCATGTACATAAAGATTAATGATCTGGATAATCCAGGGGTTAAGCTCCTAGTTTATGGTCCCGAGAGTCGCGGGTTTAAACCCGAAAGAGGTCTTGGGATTTTTTCGGATGGAAAAACCCAAGGGACAATTCCTCCGAAGAAGACCTGGATTCCCGAGTCTGAAGATTTTCGGACTCGTAAAATAAACTCAAGCCTAAATTAAAGCATCTGAACAAAATTTAATCATACTTTCCCACCTAAGTGATATATTATTTGCCTAGTAGACGTCTCTTTGAGACGATGAGTTAAATATTTGTCACTCTCTGGCATCTGTAGCGAAATAAATTTAACTAAATTATCTTGGTTAAGTTTATAATTCCCGCAAGAGAGCACCTTTGCCCCTTGCGAGAATGAACGGACTTAGATAGACAACATTAGTCGATTCAAATTTGGGCCTGAAATATTCGACAGATATTTGTTTAGGGATCATTTAATTCAGTCTTGAAATTCTTTTATGTTTGGACACCTTTCTCTTGAAATTATTTACTGCAGGAATGTTTCCTTTGCATCTTGTTATGAAAATTAAAATTACGCATTAATATGCATGAATTTACTAGTGAGTGAAATCCTTATTCATTCTCTATGTTTTCTTCATTGCTTTCACAACATAGTTAACCATTTTTAAGGTTGTCTAGTGGATTGTAAGAATATAAACACGTAACACCATTGAATGAATCCCCAAACATCTGAGAAGAAATCAATGAAGTTAATGAAAAAGCTAGTGCAGTAAATTTCATGAAATTAATTTTAGATTAAGGTAAATCTGGTACTCTAAGAGGAGTAGTTATTATAAGCTACTAACATTTATTGAATGGTGATATGGGGATTATAGGAAAGGTTGTACACTCGACGGAAGTCAATATATAAACATATTTCAGCTATAAGGTATATTTATTTTTTTAATGACAAGTAATTTGTATCATTTGCTGACATGAAGAATATCATGGTTTTCCACAGACATGCTACTTAAACTGACACAACTTCTCGTCATATTAAATACACATCTGAAATTAATTTACTTTATTCAGTCCTTTAAAATCTAATTATTTGGGTTATAATTTTACTATAAACACACAAATTGAAATATGCGTACATGTGAAACTGTCAAGATTTCAAATGATATGTGGATGTGGAACTATACATAAAACATTAAAGAACAAAACCGGAAGAGATACTATATTGACGTTTTATAAAACATTGGTAGTTCCTGCATTACTTTATGGGAATGAAACTTGTGTAATGACCAAAAAATTACAAAGTAGAATACAAAGAGTAGAAATGAACTTACTTAGAAGAACAAAAGGCTACACAAGAATGTATCGGTTAAAGAATGAAGATATGACAGAGTTAAATATATATATCCATTAAATGATAAAATCAAAGGATATAGAGAAAAATGATTTAGACATATAGAAAGAATGAACGTAACAAGATTACCAAAAGCAGCATTTAACTACAAGCCAAGAGGTTCAAGGAATATAAGAAGGCTTGTGAAAAGATGGACAGAACAACTGTGAGGCGGAACAGGCATTTGCCTAGCCCGTGAAGTGAAGAAGAAGAAGAAGAAGATCTAATTATAGAAATACAATTTAATTTCTAAATATTAGATATCTAACCCTAGTCCATTGGGGCACGCCGTAGCGTAGTGGTTAAGGCACTGAGCTACAAGCCGGAGGGTCGAGGGTTCAAGTCCGTTGGGGTCAGGATTTTTAAAACTGGCCCAAACCCTCTGGCGGCACTATGACCCTGGGGTCGACTCAGCCTCTAACGGAAATGAGTTCCAGACGCTTGTTCTGGGTAAAGGCGGCCGTCACGCAGGGCTGACAACATAAAGTGCCGATTGTCTAGAAAAAGTGGGAACCTTAACCTCCTACTACTCTAAGGGCCTCCGGGTCTGTTGTGGATCACTTTACTTAACCCTAGTCCATTTATTGTATTTATTATATTTCACCCCCCTTCGTACTGGTATCCACGTTCACTGAAGATGTGACGGCGACAGTCCAGTGTTGCCAAAACAATAAGGAAAGCTCTATGTTACTAAGCGGATTGAAATTAACTAACTAACTCACTGGCACTATCGAACCCGTAGGTTCATGGCTGCGCGGATGTAAGCTCTCCATACGTCCCTATCCTGAGCTAATGTTTTCCAATCATCCCTTGTATAATCTACTTCCGTCAAATCATATTTAATATTATTCTCCCACCTCATTCTTAGCCTACCAACTGTGCGTTTTCCCTCCGGTTTTCCTACAAAAAGCTTCCATGCATGTCTTTCACTCCCCATTCATGCCACATGTCCTGCCCATCGCAGTCTACGATACTTAACTTTTCTTATTATATCTGACTTCCTATAAAGACCCTGCAGTTCACAGTTATGTAGTCTTCTCCATTCACCTGTCTGTTCATCTCTCTTTGGTCCAAACATTTTCCTAAGAACTTTATTCTCAAATGCTCGTAATCTTCTTTCCTCCCTTAAAGTAAGTAAGCTGATTGATGCCAAGAAAATTGGGATAAATAAATACCCGAGCAACAGCTGCAAATCAGCTAATACCGGTATCTTAGATGACAAAAGCGAGGTGTTTATTTTTCCTCATTATGCAAACGATTCAATATCACTATGATTGGTTTTATCATGATGCTTCATGCTAATGTATTCATTTTTTATCCAACTGTAAGTTTTCATGGTAGCAGCATTTAAATCTCAAACACTAATAAAAACCTACCTATCATAATTGACAAACACAACATTACCATTAAACGTTCAATACTTAACACCGTTGCGTTCACTATGTAAACATTTAAAAATATAAAATACGTACCTGAGATCTCAGTCCTCAACTTTATAATGCCATAAAATATCAAGAAGGCCTTTCGGAACATACGCTCCATTTTCTGCTTGTACATTGGTCAGTTGTTTGTTAAATACAGTACAGGATTCTTGTCGTCCCATCAAGTTAAACTAAAAGTAATAAATCGGCGATTCTTCCAGTTATATTATATAGATTACTTTAAGAGAGGAGAAAAGACTAAGAGCATTTGAGAATAACGCGGTTAGGAAAATATGTGAACCAATTAAAGACGAATAGACAACTGAATTGAGAAGAATAATCACAATGAGCTACATTGTCTTTATACGAAACAAGATTAATAAAATGAGTTTAGCCGAGTACACTGCGATAAGCAGAACATGTGACACAAGGAACAAAAGAGAGGCATGCACCTTGACATAGGATATAGAGAGAACGGCTCAGTAGGTAGCCCAAAAAGGGATAGGAGGACAGAGAGAACCGCTCAGTAGGTAGCCGAAAAAGGGATAGGAGAATAGCAATAATAAGGATTTGTAAGAGGTGAATTATACAAGGAATGACTGGAAAACATTAGCTCAGGTTTGATAGTGTCAGTGAGTTAGTTAACAGCAGTAGTAGTAGTAGTAGTAGTAGTAGTAGTACTAGTAGTAGTAGTAGTAGTAGTGTTTCTGAGTGAGACTTAGTTCTTTTCCCCTATAGAGGAGAAATTCAACCATACTAGTTCAGTTACTCTAGTTTTCGGATAGATGTCATTGAATGGCCCGGGGTTAGCGTCCCTGCCTCATAGTGACATCTAGGAAACCAAGGTAGTGCTAGGATGGGAATATTCGGGTAAATTTTTCACAGAGACATTTTTATTCTGGCTTGCAGTTTTTTATACGAGCCTGCAAATCCTCAGACTCGGGACCCACGGCTTAAAGTCCCTCCCGGAAGACTTGTCCCTTGGATTCTTCCATCCTAAAAAAATCCATCGACTTCGGCCGAGTTTGAACCCGCGCCCCTTGGAACTACGGGCAAGGAGCATAACCACTAGACCACCGCGGCCGACGAGGTAGTTAATTAGATGTGTAAATTAAGGAAATAAAAGTATAACTTTAACAAATGTATAAGTCTATTTGTGACTAGATTAATATATTTTTCAAAGTATCTCCGCAAATAAATTGTGTTTGTTAAATCAGTCATAACGAATACTTTGCATATAACTAATTAAAGGCACTCGCATCAAGTATGCAGACCCAAATATTTTGTTACTCTTAAACCTGTTAATCTTACATATGTGGAATGATTTGGAGCCCAAATAGTGACTTCCAGATTTTTGCAGATTTTTTCGCATTCTGGATCACTGTGTACTGGGTAAAATTCTTCGGAGATAAGATAGTCCCCCATTCGGTTCTCCGGGCGGGGACTAATTCAGGGAATCCATGCCAAAGGCTCACAGGAACATGTTCCTAGGAACGAGGAATGTTATGACTTTATATAATAGAAGGGCGCTAGAAATATTAAGGCGAGAATTAGAAAAAAATCACCCTTGGATTTACAGGAAGTTAGATGGTCAGAAGAAGGTAGACAGGAATCAGAAGGCTTTGCATTATACTACTGGGTTTAGCAAGACCTGAATTTGGAACGGACTTTTTAGTCCGAAGGAGGATCCTCTCCGCTATCCTAGATATTAACCTTGTTAGCGATAGGATATTATTTATAATTCTAAAGGGTAAACAACATGATTTTGTAATCGTAAATCTACAGCCTTTGAAATAATTGATGGCTCACATATAATTTTCGAGTCTCAGAACGAAGCCACTGTGCATGATCAGAGATCAGCTATTTAGTTCACAAGTATACAACTATTTGAGAAACTAAATCCGTTCTCTTTCGTTGTGTGTCGTGCAATGGAAAACAATTTTGTGTAAATGAGTAGTGCGGTAAATGCTGAAAATAAACAAAGCAAAATAAATTAAACAAAAAGAAAGAAAATTAATTGAAATAAGGACGAGAGAAAAAAAAGCATGACAGCAGGATCGAACACGCGACCTCTTGGACGGGAAACAGAAGCTCCCTCCACTAGACCACAAAAATCTCTCCTAGAAATTGTTTGTATAAAGCGATGCAGTACTTCAGAACTTACTTGTACTGTATATACAGTATATACATTCACTATATAGTGAATGTAGATATTGACTTATTTAATTTTGTATTAGTAATGGAAATAAATAATTTTATTATTCCATGTGATTTGTAAACAAAGTATTGAGACGTTACAATCGTTAATCATTATATATATATATATATATATATATATATATATATATATATATATATGAGAGCTGTTTCCTTTAATTTGTTTATTTCCATATTATTCCATTCCATAGTAATTCTGCCCGAGGACAGGGCTTTCACTGCAATCATAGCATTTTCATGCTATTCTTTGCAGCTCTACTAGGGAACTGTAGGTTTGGTAGCTTTCTGTTTCTTTTCACACCAGTGAAGAATAATGATAAGGATGATGATGACGATGGTAGCCCGATGATTTTCGGGGACCGTTAGGCCCTAAGCTTCCTGACATTTATCTTACAGGTGAGGAAAAACCCCGAAAAAACTCACCCAGGAGCCTGTCCTGACCGGGAATATTTCCATATATATATGTACAAATTTATTTATATAACGAAGCCTGGTAATATGTAGATATGAAAATTAACGACGTTATTAAATAATAAAAGAAAAATTACCTGACCAGAATCGAACAAGGGCCTGCGTCATTGGAAAAGAGGATCTTACCGACTGCTCCACTGAAGCGAACGATACGAATGCTGCATGAAGAGAGACTTACGCCGTCCGCTTTATACTCAAACGAGTAAGAATATGTAACAACGTACTGGTGTGAATCGCTCTTCAAAACTCTAACTTTCCATCATCAAGAGTTGAGCCATCATTTTTTTCAAAGGCTGTACATGGTCCCACAGAAGGTGTCATGTTAGGGACTGTCAATCACTATCATTATTTAAATCTAAATTAACTGATATATTAAGTTCCACACAATGAAAATATTAACTGTATAATAACCATATTCAGCATTTTGAATACCGGTATACCTATAAATATTAATCTAGGAAGGTTACTTACTTATATTATTTTTATTTTATTTCGTGTTCTGATAGTAGCTAATATTAGGCAATATCCCCATTGTGTTTTGTTTAGTCTATATTTTAATAACTTTTAAAATTGTAAAAAGTATGTAATTTTTGTATAATTTTACTATTCGCTGGTTGAGTGGAAGAGAAGGACTTATAGCCTTAACTCTGCCAAATAAAAACATTGTTATATTTATTATTATTATTATTATTATTATTATTGTTGTTGTTGTTGTTGTCGTCATCCATTATAAGGAGGAAATAGTCTATATTTCCCTAACGTACAAAAACAAAATAATCGTAACTTGCTTAATTCCAAAGGCTGTGGTTCCAATATCCATCCGGCTACATTCTTTGATTTAATAATCAGTATTTAATCAAATGCGGTTATTAGCCCATGGTGGCTTTGCTATATCTGAGCCCTGGCACCTGCTCCTACCATGATTTGCTTAGTGAAAAGCGGATGACATTTCCTACAATCCTCAACCGCGTTATGGTTATAACGTCAATTCTCGCTCGCCAAAGCCTCGTCAGTATTAACACGTGAAAGTAAGGTTGGTATTTGCAATAGGAGAGACTACTGATACGCATCATATGCCTTACGCCTAACGCTCTATAGGTGTGTGTTTGGTTTCGACGCCCTTTTTAGGCATCATGGGCCGTGTCTTTGGCGCTTATATTTATTTTATTTGTCTTTGTGACCCTTGGAGAGATATTTCTCTCTTCGGTTGTTAGTATGTTTTTTAGAGGATCTTTTTAGAGGAATTAAACACAATGTGTACAACAAGGACACGACACATACCCAGTCCCAACGTGGATATATATATATATATATATATATATATATATATACGCCGGGAATCGAACCCGGGTTGCCGGAGTGAAAGGTAGAGACTCTACCGACTACGCCACAATGACGGACTTAGAGCAATTTTTGCTTCTCGGTTATAAATATTTTTGCTTAGAGTGTGCTGTGTATGGTTACACATAGAAATACATTATATAATGGAAATTGACAGCTAATGACAAATGAGGGAAATTTTGAGGAAGTGGCTGAATTCAAATACCTAGAAACAATAATCACAAATAGGAATGAGATGCACAAAGAAATTAAACATAGCCTTAATTCTGGAAATGCGTGTTATTATACATTAGAGACTCTTGACATCCCAACGTTATTTAAAAAAAACGTTAAACTGAAAATATATAAAACTATTATTCTACCAGTTATATTATATGAATGCGAACATGGGATCTTACTTTAAGGGAGGAAAAGATATTACGAGTATTTGAGAATAAAGTTCTTAGGAAAATTTGTGGACCAAAGAGAGATGAACAGACAGGTGAATGGAGAAGACTACACAGACAGGTAAATGGAGAAGACTACATAACAGTGAACAACATGGTCTTTATAGGAAGCCAGATATAATAAGAACAGTTAAGTCTCGTAGACTGTGATGGGCTGGACATGTGGCACGAATGGGGAATGAAAGACGTGCATGCTTCTAGTAGGAAAACCAGAGGGAAAACGTCCAGTTGGTAGACCAAGAATGAGGTGGAAGAATAACGTTAGCCATGATTTGAGGGAAGTAGATTATGCAGGAAATGACTGGAAAACATTAGCTCGGGATAGGGATGTATGGAGAACTTGTCTGCACGGCCATGAACCTATGGGTTCGATAGTGCCAGTGAGTTAATGTGGCGTGTATTGGTATTCTGTACCGTAGTGTAGTCTGTATTTGTGTTGTGCCTATGATTCTAATTATTTTGTTATTGTGAGTGGTGTATGTCTCTCCCACTTTACGTGCTAGTTGTCTAATGTAGTCGGTTAGCAACGGTTAGGTAAGGTAAGTTTTTGCGCGATAGTGCGTTTTGTCGTTCTTACCAGCGGCAACCATGGTTGAAAATTCAACTTCCTACATTTCGAGATTGCCAACCTAAATAACTATACTGTAATATTGCATTTACACCCATGTGCGGGAAGTAAAACCACTACCCTCTATGTATACTACGTACTACACTCTATATACTAGAAGATATCATGCACATCATCGCCTAATTATTTATCACGCCGCTTCATCAGACTATCCGACACTCGATCCCATCATCACATTGACCTTTATATCCCTCCTCATCACACTGTATATTATTCATTATCTTTTACGGTCTCACTTACCAAAACATGGAATTCCCTTCCGCCTTATGTCAGAGACTGTCAAACTATAACATCCTTCAAACTCAAACTAAATAATTATTTATTAACAAACTAATTTATACACCTCACTGATAGTATTCTTTTAACAATTAATAAATTTAATTATTTATGAAAATAATATTAAGATTAAGAAATATTTCCTTTTGTTCTGTTTTAAATATTGTATAATCGTAAAATTAGTTTTCTATATCTCATAATTTTTCTTTGTTTTTATGTACATTAGAGAGGGACAATTTAATATGTCTCGCTTGTATACAATTTATTATTAGTTTTAGTCTTAATTTTAACTAACATTAACTGGTTGCATCATAGATCGTAATGTAATAGATATTATCTTTCTGATCAAATTTTTATTTAGTATTTAATATCAGAGTTAATTGAGATTGTTATATTCTGTAGTAATATATGTTTGTCCTGGTGAGTGGAAGAGAAGGCCACATGGCCTTAACTCCAACAGGCTAAATAAATCTAATCTAATCTAATATCCAAAAGGTAGTGTTAATATATATTATACGAAACAAATCACTTGCATTTTAAATTAACAGAACTTTATTTTAAACAGTATAAAACAATAAATACGTACTGAGGCCATGTTACCAATAATTGTTCTCAAAGCCTCCTGTTGTTTCAACTAATAAACATTGCCCACAGTGTTAACGATAGTCAATTGTTTATAATGAATGCAAATATTTCCAACAAAGATGTATTATTTTACTATTATTATTCTTTTGAAAACACCATCGCGCAAAAAATAATGTACAACGTACGTTTGTGAAGTGTTTTACAGAATCTCGGAAATTAAAAACCTCGTTATCGCTCGGTTTTTAAACATTTTTCCTCGATTCTGTAAAAATCACTTCCCAACCTCGCATCGTAATATACTATTAGTACGTCGTGTAATATAGCTGTTTGGTGTCCACCGCTGTGGTCTCGGGGTAGCGTGCTGCCTTGTCAAGCAGCGGGCCCGGGTTCGATTCCCGGTCGTGACAGTTTTTCTGGGTGAGGTTTTTATCGGGGTTTTTCCTCACCTGTAAGACAAATGTCAGGAAAACTTTAAGGCCCGAACAGTCCCCGAAATCATATGGCCATCGCAATCATCATCATTCATCTTAGGTTAAGCTTAGGGTTAGGGACTCTCCTGGCGCACACACATCATCATCATCATCATCATCATCATCATCACCACCCATCATATCATCGGGCAACGTAACCCCGCCTTCCAGGCGCCCCAATCTCAGAAGTGGGTTACAAGTACGCCATGCCAGGAGAGAAATCAGGAATGTCGAATGAAAACCTGGGGCATTTGAAAAAAAAAAAATATATGTATGTGTATGTTTGAGTCTATCGGTCGGCCCTTAGTATAATTCGCAGAGTTTTATTTTAAATGCTCTAAAGTTCGCTTATGTGGCAGATACAGCTGCATGTCCCCAGACTCGGCTAGATTATGTAATATATGATCTGACTAGCGCGATGTTCAGTGTTAATTTGTGTTTTTGTGCGAGTGTTCCTGAGTTTAGTAGTGGATAGATTTGACCATTCTGTGCAGTGATTTGGTTCTGAGTGTTTGGATGTGTTGTTTGGATATACGATTTTTTGTCTAGTGTCACGCCTGGGGTTTTTGCTGTGTCTTTGTATTCTAGGCGTGTGTTGTTTATGTGTAGGTGTGTTGGGTTTGGTCGTCGTCGAATGAATATGATGGTCTCTTCTTTTGTTTTTTTTATTTTTTCTGATGCGGCCAGGTTGTCTTTTATGACATTTCTGGCTTTCACCTCTAGCATTGACAGAATTGTAATCCATTTCTTAGGTTGGGGCAACTGGAAGGAGGAGTTAAGTTACCCCGATGATATGATGGGCGATAAATGATAATGAAGCGCTAGGAGAGTTCTTCACCCATAAACTCCAAGCGCGACAGGCTTAGAAGGCCCTTGGCTGACCATCCGGATGCTGGCCTCACATCCGATTCCGATTGAGGGTCTTTCCACTTTTCAGCGGTTGCCCTTTTACCAGCCGGCTGCTGGCCCTTCACATCCACATGTGTCAATCACAGAGGTAGATGATCAACAGCCAGTGTAGGGATGACATGTGGTTAGCATGTCGAGTCCCCCAGCCGTTATAGCTGGTTCCTCAACCTGGAGCCGCTACTGATTGTAGCTACCCAATTGCCTCACGATGCTGGGTGGGCACCGGTCCCATACTGGCCGAAATACCATGAGAAAAATGTCTTCCCCCATCAAGACTCGAACCAGCGCAGTCCCGTAACTCTGCAACCTAAATTCCAGAATTAAGAAAAAATGTCTATGGTCTGACCTGGAATCGAACCCGGGACCTCATGAACAGTAGTCAGTAACGGACCACTAGCCCATGAGGCTGGTCCCTCTTCTTTTGTAGGCACTTAAATATTTCACATGCTGTCCGGTTCTTGTAGAGACATTACCTATAGGGACAGATTTAACTCTGGAGCATATTGAGTTAATAGGCCTACTACTTTTAACACGCAAGAGCAATAGGCGACCTTCCAGAATGACCACCTCCGAGACAACACAAACATTTATAGCAAGACATATAATCAGTTCACATATTTTAAACAAGTTGAATAATGATATGCATAAAACTCTTATAGACAGATTGTGTTCGCGGACTATTTTTACCTTAAAGTTTCCTCACCCAAAAATTTGTCCAGACCTAGGATCAAACTCGCGTATGTTCTGGTGGACTATTATTTTATATCTTAATACATAAGAGAAATTATTACACAATTTGAAGAATGTAATCGATATATAATCGAGAGTTCGTTTTATTAATATTTTCCAGCAATAAGAATTTTCTAAAATCACCTTAACGAGATGTATTTTCATCTATTACGCTCTTGGATAGCATTTGTTCTAGATTCTAAAGATATCACCAATTTTAATGATCATCAACATCGTTTTCCCGGCCAGTTAGTTTACTGGTAACTTACCAACGGAATCGAAAGATTATAATTGAAACATCTAGCCTACTATTGATTTATTATTATTATTATTATTATTATTATTATTATTATTATATTATTATTATTATTATTATTATTATTATTTACTTTAAACTTAAATTTGAATGTGATGTAATTTATTAAGATATTGTTTGAAGAATATTTAATTATTTAATTTTTAACGGTGTTTCTTTAAGGAATCAGGTCATTTAATGTCGAATTCAAAGTTAAACGTGAAATGATAGCAAATTTTGCACATAAGCCTCTTATCTCATACTTGAGGTTACTTTACGGACCATAAATCCACGACATAGCTCTACTTCCCTTCTGAACGTAGCCTAATTAGGATATTTACGTCCTTAAAATCCACTCATCCTAGGGCCATATTTAAACCTGCAAGCCTCGATCGAAAATCGATAAAATTGTCAGTTTAATTTACAGCTGTTGAACTATTGTTTATATACTCTGAATATATGTAAATTAAACATAATAAGCCACGTTTCAAAAGTTAATTTTTAAGTGATCAATTTTTGATTTAAGAAAAAAAAAATGTATATCCGCCCGGATAAAAATTTTAGGGGCACGCCCTTAATGCAATTGGTTAAGACAATGCGCTACGTTCCGGAAGGCGATGGTTAGAGTCCTGATAGGGTCAGCAATTTTTTTAACTGCCTAAACCTTTTGGCAGCACCATGGCCTAGTTTCGACTCAGCCTCTGAAGAAAATGAGTACCAGCATATGTTCTGGGGATAAAGGTGGCCGTCACGCAGGGCTGTCAACCTAGCTGACATCTTACGCTCTAACCTCTGCTACTCCCAAGGCCTGTAGCTAATTCATTTTACTTTATCTATATATATATATATATATATATATATATATATGTATCCACCGCTGTGGTCTCGAGGTAGCGTGCTGCCTTGTCACGTAGCAGGCCCGGGTTCGATTCCCGGTCGGGACAGGATCCTGGATGAGGTTTTTCTCGGGTTTTTACTCACCTGTAAGACTAATGTCAAGAAGCTTAGGGCCCAATGGTCCCCGAAAATCAACCGGCCATCATTATCATCATCATACATCCTTATCGTTATCATCGTCACGCTTCACCGGTGTGGAAAGCAACGGGATGCTACCACATATAGTATAATTCCCTATAAAGCTGCAAAGCATATCATGAAAATGTTATGATTGCAGTGAAAGATCTGCCCTCGGGCAGAAGTACTATTAATGGATATATCATCATCCGGTATCATGGCAGCTGCCGCCGTCTTCCGGAATCCAAACGCCATTCCTCTCTGTCCATCATTAATCTCCTCCAATCCTCTGACATTCATAGCTGCTTGTACCCCTTCTATCCAAGTTTCTTCTTCGGTCTTTCCTCTCTTCCTCCTTTCCATTGGGATCCATTCATAACAATTGTAGGCAACTTTGCTCTGGCATTCTTTTGACATGGCCATTGGGTCAGCTCCTTGTTCATCATAAAAAGAAAAAAATGCTAATGAACCAAACATCATGCTTCGGAATACACTCTAGGACGATAAAGCTAAGAAAAAGGACTTTGAAAATTGGCACATGGATATATATTTATGCATGTTAATAGTTGAATTTCTTGATATTCTATTCCCACCGTGCCACCTGTGAATATTCGATCGGAGAACAAGAGACTGCCAGCGTCATGTTGACCAATGTGATAACACACACGTTCCCATAAAACCAATTGAGTGGTCTAGTGAGAGAGGGAAGCTACGCCACTTTGAGAATAAATTAAAATAAATCGGGTTTTATAAAGCATTATATTACGAAATTATTTGTACAATAAAGGGTAACTTTTTTCTTTCTTTAATTTACTGTTAGGTAAACTATGCAAAAGGATAAATATAAATTTTAATATAAATGGCACTGATTAGTTTCATTTCTTCTCAAATGGTAGCTCCACTAGACCACTCAATTGTATTCACATATAATGAGATACTGTTCTAAGAGTCCACATATATTAGTGGGAAAGTTAGGGTCAGATAATAGGCAAGTTAGGGTGAGAAAAATCTGCGAGTTAGTGAATACTAGATTAGTTTGCTGTTCACTTGTTTGTTAGCAGGTTTTTGTGATAAATCGGCTACACTGTCTGAACAACGACCAACTAATATTTTACATTGTAAATATGGTGAATTTAGTTTTCTTTCAGCTCAACTTCTCACTTTATTTAAGGCATTTCTCACAATTTTTAAAATAGGTTAATATATATATATATATATATATATATATATATATATATATATATATATATATATATATTATTACTGCAACAATAAATGGTGTGTGTTTTTCGGTTTTTTTAATTTTAATTTATTTAGAGGGCCTCGAATCCCCGATATCATCATCATCCAGGGATTAAGCCTGTTGGCTCGTTCTGATTTCATGAAAGCTAGAATTGTTAAAATTGTTCAGACCATCTTCTGTGTGGGCGTCCAACATTTCTCCTTCCGTGCAGTTAATAATTTAGCAATAATTTTGGAAATCTTCCTTCTGGCATTCTATCAATATGTTCTTTCCAGTTGTTCCTATATTTAATTATTCGCTCTGTAAGTTTGAAAATATTTACTTCCTTTCTTATATCTTCATTCGTTTTCTTATCCAGCAGAGTATATCCTGCTATATTTCTTAAAAATCTCATCTCAGCTGCTTCCATTCTTTGTTCTTGTCTTTTAGTGATCGTCCAACATTCTGATCCATACATCAATACAGGAACAGCCATTTTTTTTATAAAATTTAATTTTTGTTTCTTTTCTTATGTTTTTATGGGTTCTTTTAACAGTGCCACAAATTAGATTAAATAAATTTATTTTGTCATTAATATCTTCAGTTTTAACATATGATAAATTGAAATCTAGATATTTAACTGTTCACTTGCTCTAAAATTTTATTATCCTCGATCTATTTTTTGATATTAATTTTTACGGCCAAAAGTTTGATTTTAAAAATATAATTGAATATATATATATATATATATATATATATATATATATAATGAATTGATGTGTTTTATTTTTATCGAGGGTTAATAATAATGTTCCAGAGAACAAAATTTCATGATGGAATTAACCAAAGAGTTGATAGTCCTAAGATGGTTATAAAAAAACAATGAAAGGTTATAAATACTCATGGATGGATCAAACAAATCGGTATTATTAAATACCGCCTAACACTTAGGCCTATATGTTTAAATAAACTTCCGAATGAAATATGCCAATTACTGGAAGTGTCATCTTCTGATGTAGGTAACATAGTGTATTCTTGCATTAAAAGGTTCACATTGCATGACGCATGGAGCTGTGATACTGTCAGGTTGGAGCGTAATTGAATAAAATTGCATTTCCATGTTACAGTATATTGAAATATTTTATTATTACGTATGGTATATATAAATGTTAGAAAACTGTTTTAGGAGTAGCGAACATCCGCACTAAAGCAATGTTGTTTACGATTCTTCTGCATGACTTCAAATTTATAAAAGGGAAATTGAATTGTTTATGATTTATTTTATACAAACATATTACATTCCGAGGCAACGATTATCATAGATTCTATATTTTGGCAAAATATCAGAGACACAGATAATTAAACAACTATTCTGTCTTCTAATTTCATGGTCGTCCTCAATGTTTGTCGGTCAGTAATTTGATAACTTTCGCGTTGTAACCTTCCTTTATTTTGATTATATATTTTTATTTATACATTAAAATAAAATGAATGTTTGTTTGTTTGTTGGTTTGTTGTTTGTTCGTACTTTATGCGCGGCCATACCGTTGATCCGATTGTGATGGGACTTTTTGCAAAATGTTCAGGAGATTCCGGGGATGAACATAGGCTATAAGGAGATGTGATACTCAACTCCTACACCCTTAAAAATCGCCATTTGTAATGGAAAATACGAAAAAAATTAGCTCTTTGGACGCTTAAATGACTTACGCTGCCTAAACCATAACAAATACCCAAAATCAATGTACACAAAATTGAATATCTCAAAAAGCTCTACAAAAAAGTCCAACGACAGCATATGTTTATCTCTTACGGATAATTCACAATAACCATTTTTGTCTTTCATTGAAGCCAAGAAGATCGAGACAAGTACGTACATTCCTGTGCAAACATAGCAGCGCATGACGGGTATTCTTTTATGGATAACTCACAATAACGATTTTGTCTTTTAGCTCATTTATGCCAAGAAGATCGAGATAAGTAGATTCCCAGGCAACACCGGGTAATGAGCACGGGGAATCTTAAAATAATTACGATATACATTTATAATTATTTTTCATTTTACTTATTCAACTAATCATAAGAAGTACAATCATTTTCGTCTTTCAGCTCATTTATGCCAAGAAGATCGGGATGAGTAGATTCCCGGACAACACCGGATAAATAGCACGGGGTATCTAAAAATAATTTCGATATACATTTTTCCTTTTACTTATCTAACCAAACATAAAACACATTAATTTTGGTATTTCAGCTCATTTATGTCAAGAGGATCGGGATAAGTAGATCCCGGGCAACGCCGGGTAATTAGCACGGGGTATCTAAAAAATATAAATTTATAATTATTTTTCCTATTACTTACTGAACTAAACATAAAAGCACATTAATTCATTTATTTAGGCGTAGCAGCGCATGCCGGGTATAAGCTAGTATGTTAATAAAATAGATAAAGAGGCACGCCGTACGTAGTTGGTTAAGGTAATACGCTACAAACCGGAAAGTCGAGGATTCGATTCCCGATGTGATCAGGATTTTTAAACAGGCACAAAATTTTTGGTGGCACCATGGTTCTGGGGTCGACTCAGCCTCTAATGTATATGGGTACCAGTAGCTTGTATAGAGGTAAAGGTGGGCGTCACGCAGGACTGACAACCCGGCTGACATCAAATACCGATTGTCTAGAAAAAGTGTTAGCCTTAACCTCTACTACTACCCCAAGGTTCTCCTAAGGCCTGTAGTGGGATCACTTTACCCTTAAAAAGGATAAATCCAATCCACGATAACTACGAAAAGCCAAGTCGACTGAAGTGTTCCTGTCACTAATATCAGGTTAAAATACTGGGCATGACGCTTATATCAGATGACAGAACAGGTAGTCAGTCAGACGAAAAGCATGACGTGGTGCGCCACCTTAGATTTATTTTTCTTAATCGCACTTTGTTACGTCTCGTATCGTACCTACGAACTTGGATCCCCTAAGCCTAAGATATCAGTCAGACTCGCTAACCGTTACACCACTGAGACAATTAGTTTAATATGAGGTGGGAGAACAACATTAACTATGATTTGAGGGAAGTAGATTATACAGGGAATGATTGGAAAGCATTAGCTCAGGATAGGGATGTATGGAGAGCTTATGTCTGCGCGGCCATGAACCTACGGGTTCGATAGTGCCAGTGAATAAGTAAGTAAGTATGTTTGTATGTCTTGTTAATTTGATTTTTTAATTTGTACAGTATATACCGGGCCTACGTTATAAGTTGTAACCGCTCGAACAGATTTTTTAAAATCGGCTACGCGGCTTGCTTCAGCGGGCGGCATGCGCATCCGGTTTGGCCTTCACGCCACGTGAATGCAGTTAGTCAGCATTAAGTAATCAATATAGCGAGACCGATTTCGCTGGTGCATCGTATTTTCGTGTACAAAATTATTTTAAGTAGCCTACGTCTCTCTCGACGTGTATGTGATGAATTCATTCATACATTTCTTGCTGAAATACCACCTTAAAGAACTCACTCACGTCATATAGAATGTTTATTATTTCTGCTAATAAATTTAGCTCTCAGTGTCATTTGTTATGAAAACCATATTAATGTAATGGACAACCAAATTGTGTCAATACAATTTTTTACCCGTTGTCATTTTATAAGGGCAGAATGTTCGACACGCTGATTCAATATTTATTTTCTTATTTTATTAGCAACAGACGTTGCTGTTTTGTATTCAGTTGCCTTGCTTTTATTTTTGGCACATTTTTGACTGAATGGTCATATTTAAAAGTATGAGGTTATACACTGGTCTATGGTTTATTAATCAAATAATAATTTATGTTTCTCTTGGAATGATCTTTCGCTAGCAATTTTTAAAGATCTGCGCTAATTTTCCCCCTTTAATTCTTCCCTAAATTGACTAAAGATGTAAACAAAATTATTTGGAACTGTCTATGTTATTAGTAACAGAAATGGTAAAGTTAAAATTTATTGATCAAACAAAAATAAACAAATATTTGGTCAGATTAAACAGCCGTTTCTTGTCAGCGTTATAAACATCTCTTCTCTCTCTTCCACTCCTTTTTTTTTATTTCAAAATAACATTATTTTGTTGCTTGAAAATATTTTCAAGTGATTCATCAGTATATAAATGGACTTCCTGTGGGTTTGATGAATAAAAGGAAAATATTTATTAATTTCACTTGTTTTGTTCGGTATTTGTTGTTGATTTCTGTATGTTTTTTTATATGCCGACTATAGAGTGGAGAACAGCCAGCCTATAAATTTAAACAGCCGATTAGAGTAACTGTTTTGAAAATTATTTCAGATACCTACAACATACAAACTTTTCCACATTTAGATCCATCCATCCATAGTAATTCTGCCCGAGGGCAGGTCTTTCACTGCAATCATAGTATTTTCATGCTATGCTT
>JASPKZ010005385.1:0-17221 GCA_030220185.1 Diploptera punctata
TATCTGCTAAAATTACTATTGAGGATAGTAAAAGCGAAATTATAAAATGCGCTTTTCTCGGAAAACTACCAACTCGAATCCAGTGATTTATATATACTAACAATGCATTAGTGCCCCTACACTATGGACACTGTTAAAGTAACTGTATCTGCTAAAATTACCATTGAGGCTAGTACAAAGCGAAATTATAAAATCGCTATTTTTCGGAAACTACCAACTCGAATTCAGTGATTTTATATATTACTAACAATGCATTAGTGCCCCTACCCTATGACCCTGTTAAAGTAACTGTATCTGCTAAAATTACCATTGAGGATAGTAAAAAGCGAAATTTATAAAATCGCTATTTTCTCGGAAACTACCAACTCGAATCCAGTGATTTTATATATACTAACAATGCATTAGTGCCCCTACACTATGACATTGTTGAAAGTAACTGTATCTGCTAAAATTACCATTGAGGATAGTAAAAGCGAAAATATAAAATCGCTATTTTCGTCGGAAACTACCAACTCGAATCCAGTGATTTTATTATATTACTAACAATGCACTAGTGCCCCTACACTATGGACACTGTTAAAGTAACTGTATCTGACTAAAATTACCATTGAGGATAGTAAAAGCGGAATTATTAAATCGCTATTTTCTCGGAAACTAACCACCTCGAATCCAGTGATTTATATATACTAACAATGCATTAGTGCCACTACACTATGACCCTGTTAAAGTAACTGCATTTGCTAAAATTACCATTGAGGATAGTAAAAAGCGAAATTATTAAAATCCGCTATTTCCTTGAAAACTACCAACTGAAATCCAGTGATTTCATATATACTAACAATGCATTAGTTGCCCCTACACTATGACAATGTTAATGTAACGGTATCTGCTAAAATTACTGTTGAGGATAGTAAAAGCGAAATTATAAAATCGCTATTTTCTCGGAAAACTACCAACTCGAATCAGTGATTTATATATACTAACAATGCATTAGTGCCCCTACACTATGACATTGTTAAAGTAACTGTATCTGCTAAAAATTACCATTGAGGATAGTAAAAGCGAAATTATAAAATCGCTATTTTCTCGGAAACTACCAACTCGAATCCAGTGTGATTTATATATACTAACAATGCATTAGTGCCCCTACACTATGACATTGTTAAAGTAACTGTATCTGCTAAAATTACCATTGAGGATAGTAAAAGCGAAATTATAAAATCGCTATTTTCTCGGAAACTACCAACTCGAATCCAGTGATTTTATATATACTAACAATGCATTAGTGCCCCTACACTATGACACTGTTAAGTAACTGTATCTGCTAAAATTACCATTGAGGATAGTAAAAGCGAAATTATAAAATCGCTATTTTCTCGGAAACTACCAACTCGGAATCCAGTGATTTTATATATACTAACAAGCATTAGTGCCCCTACACTATGACATGTTAAGTAACTGTATCTGCTAAAATACTATTGAGGATAGTAAAAGCGAAATTATAAAATCGCTATTTTCTCGGAACTAACCAACTCGAATCCAGTGATTTTATATATACTAACAATGCCATTAGTGCCCCTACACTATGACACTGTTAAAGTAAATGGTATCTGCTAAAATTACCATGAGGATAGTAAGTAAAAGCGAAATTATAAAATCGCTATTTTCTCGGAAACTACCAACTCGAATCCAGTGATTTTATATATACTAACAATGCATTAGTGCCCCTACCACTATGACACTGTTAAAGTAACTGTATCTGCTAAAATTACCATTGAGGATAGTAAAAGCGAAATTATAAAATCGCTATTTTCTCGGAAACTACCAACTCGAATCCAGTGATTTTATATATACTAACAATGCATTAGTGCCCCTACACTATGACACTGTTAAAGTAACTGTATCTGCTAAAATTACTATTGAGGATAGTAAAAGCGAAATTATAAAATCGCTATTTTCTCGGAAACTACCAACTCGAGAAGCCAGCGATTTTATATATACTAACAATGCATTAGTGCCCCTACACAATGACACTGTTAAAGTAACTGTATCTGCTAAAATTACCATTGAGGATAGTAAAAGCGAAATTATAAAATCGCTATTTTCTCGGAAACTACCAACTCGAATCCAGTGATTTTATATATACTAACAATGCATTAGTGCCCCTACCCTATGACACTGTTAAAGTAACTGTATCTGCTAAAATTACCATTGAGGATAGTAAAAGGGAAATTATAAAATCGCTATTTTCTCGGAAACTACTAACTCGAATCCAGTGATTTTATATATACTAACAATGCATTAGTGCCCCTACACTATGACATTGTTGAAGTAACTGTATCTGCTAAAATTACCATTGAGGATAGTAAAAGCGAAATTATAAAATCGCTATTTTCTCGGAAACTACCAAATCGAATCCAGTGATTTAATATATACTAACAATGCACTAGTGCCCCTACACTATGACACTGTTAAAGTAACTGTATCTGCTAAAATTACCATTGAGGATAGTAAAAGCGAAATTATAAAATCGCTATTTTCTCGGAAACTACCAACTCGAATCCAGTGATTTTATATATACTAACAATGCATTAGTGCCACTACACTATGACACTGTTAAAGTAACTGCATCTGCTAAAATTACCATTGAGGATAGTAAAAGCGAAATTATAAAATCGCTATTTTCCTTGAAACTACCAACTGAAATCCAGTGATTTCATATATACTAACAATGCATTAGTGCCCCTACACTATGACAATGTTAATGTAACTGTATCTGCTAAAATTACCATTGAGTATAGTAAAAGCAAAATTACAAAATCGCTATTTTCTCGGAAACTACCAACTCGAATCCAGTGATTTTATATATACTAACAATGCATTACACTATGGCATTGTTAAAGTAACTGTATCTACCAACTCGAATCCAGTGATTTTATATATACTAACAATGCATTAGTGCCCCTACACTATGACATTGTTAATGTAACTGTATCTGCTAAAATTACCATTGAGTATAGTAAAAGCAAAATTACAAAATCGCTCTTTTCTCGGAAACTACCAACTCGAATCCAGTGATTTTATATATACTAACAATGCATTAGTGCCCCTACACTATGACATTGTTAAAGTAACTGTATCTGCTAAAATTACCATTGAGTATAGTAAAGCGAAATTACAAAATCGCTATTTTCTCGGAAACTACCAACTCGAATCCAGTGATTTTATATATACTAACAATGCACTAGTGCCCCTACACTATGACATTGTTAAAGTAACTGTATCTGCTAAAATTACCATTGAGTATAGTAAAAGCGAAATTACAAAATCGCTATTTTCTCGGAAACTACCAACTCGAATCCAGTGATTTTATATATACTAACAATGCATTAGTGCCCCTACACTATGACATTGTTAATGTAACTGTATCTGCTAAAATTACCATTGAGGATAGTAAAAGCAAAATTACAAAATCGCTATTTTCTCGGAAACTACCAACTCGAATCCAGTGATTTTATATATACTAACAATGCATTAGTGCCCCTACACTATGACATTCTTAAAGTAACTGTATCTGCTAAAATTACCATTGAGGATAGTAAAAGCGAAATTACAAAATCGCTATTTTCTCGGAAACTACCAACTCGAATCCAGTGATTTTATATATACTAACAATGCATTAGTGCCCCTACACTATGACATTGTTAATGTAACTGTATCTGCTAAAATTACCATTGAGGATAGTAAAAGCGAAATTACAAAATCGCTATTTTCTCGGAAACTACCAACTCGAATCCAGTGATTTTATATATACTAACAATGCATTAGTGCCCCTACACTATGACATTGTTAATGTAACTGTATCTGCTAAAATTACCATTGAGTATAGTAAAAGCGAAATTACAAAATCGCTATTTTCTCGGAAACTACCAACTCGAATCCAGTGATTTTATATATACTAACAATGCATTAGTGCCCCTATACTATGACATTGTTAATGTAACTGTATCTGCTAAAATTACCATTGAGGATAGTAAAAGCAAAATTATAAAATCGCTATTTTCTCGGAAACTACCAACTCGAATGCAGTGATTTTATATATACTAACAATGCATTAGTGCCCCTACACTATGACATTGTTAATGTAACTGTATCTGCTAAAATTACCATTGAGTATAGTAAAAGCGAAATTACAAAATCGCTATTTTCTCGGAAACTACCAACTCGAATCCAGTGATTTTATATATACTAACAATGCATTAGTGCCCCTACACTATGACATTGTTAATGTAACTGTATCTGCTAAAATTACCATTGAGGATAATAAAAGCGAAATTACAAAATCGCTATTTTCTCGGAACTACCAACTCGAATCCAGTGATTTTATATATACTAACAATGCATTAGTGCCCCTACACTATGACTTTGTTAAAGTAACTGTATCTGCTAAAATTACCATTGAGTATAGTAAAAGCGAAATTACAAAATCGCTATTTTCTCGGAAACTACCAACTCGAATCCAGTGATTTTATATATACTAACAATGCATTAGTGCCCCTACACTATGACATTGTTAAAGTACCTGTATCTGCTAAAATTACCATTGAGTATAGTAAAAGCGAAATTACAAAATCGCTATTTTCTCGGAAACTACCAACTCGAATCCAGTGATTTTATATATACTAACAATGCATTAGTGCCCCTACACTATGACATTGTTAATGTAACTGTATCTGCTAAAATTACTATTGAGGATAGTAAAAGCGAAATTACAAAATCGCTATTTTCTCGGAAACTACCAACTCGAATCCAGTGATTTTATATAGTTGGCTCACGGCTCGAACTGAGTGCTCGCTTGGCTGATCGGGCGGAGATCATTTGGCGTGTATGGGCACATAAGGTGGTCCTGCTCTTCCAACACATAATCTACTCTACAGTAATATAATGTATGGTTAAACTATATAATTGTTACATTGTAGGTCCGTCTTCTCAGCTTGAGTTGTTTTAAAACTCTGCAGGCCTTTCAGGAATAGTCCCACCATCAGCAGAATGCATTAGGTCCGTTCTTGTTGACCCTTGTTGAAGCACTGACTTGGTTGTGAGAATTTTGTACAGAGCATTGTGTGGACTGGGTGTGTATTCATTGAGAATCAGGTTGTTGTTGATTTCTCTTAGGATTGCGATTTCCTCCAGTATATTTATCCTCGTTGCAATATTTTCTCTATGTACATAACATCGATAACACCCTCACAATAGTACATAGAGAAAACATTCCAACGAGGATAAATATACTTAATTTCTTACTTACTTACTTACTTACTTACTTAATTACTTACTTAATACAGGCTTTCCACTTTACAGCAGTTTGCCTTTGATTCCTGCCTTCCAGAGATTCCTATCTTCCCATTGTCCATCTTCCATACCCCTCTTCATCATGGCGTCATATATTCCCTCATACCATGCTCTTCTACTTCTCTCCTTCTTCCTTCTGCCTGATACCATCCAATCCAACGTCTGTTTAGGCCACTTGTCTTCCGAAATCCGTTGTACATGTCCATACCACTGTAGAGCGCACTTTGTTATCCTATTGATAACAGTCTCTTGTGCATCCATTTCTTGTCTGATATATGTGTTTCGAATATGTTGTAGCCCGGATATTCTAATACTTCTACGTAATCCATCCATTTCTGTCGCCAAGATTCTTTTCTGCATCCTTTCATATGTAAATATACCGGAGGAAATGGCAATCCTAAGAGAAATCAACAATAACTTGATTCTCAACGAATACACACCCAGTCCACACAATCCTCTGTACAAAATTCTCACAACCAAGTCAGTGCTTCAACAAGGGTCAACAAGAACGGACCTAATGCATTCTGCTGATGATGGGACTAGTCCCGAAAGGCCTGAAGAGTTTTAAAACAACTCAAGTTGAGGAGACGGACCTACAAGGTAACTATTTGATAGTTTAACCGTCCATTATATTTCTGTGAACTATTACCTCAACGGAAACTTACCATGGATTTTACTAGGAACATTTTTGGACCAAAGAGAGATGAACAGACTGGTGAATGGAGAAGACTACATAACAATGAACTACATGGTCTTTATAGGAAGCCAGATATAATAAGAACAGTTAAGTCTCGTAGACTGCGATGGGCAGGACATGTTGCGCGTATGAGGAATGAAAGGCGTGCATGGGAACTTCTTGTAGGAAAGCCAGAGGGAAGACGCCCAGTTGGTAGATCAAGAATGAGGTGGGAGAACAACATTAACTATGATTTGAGGGAAGTGGATTATACAGGGAATGATTGGAAAGCATTGGCTCAGGATAGGGATGTGTGGAGAGCTTATGTCCGCGCGGTCATGAACCTGCGGGTTAGATAATGCCAGTGAGTAAGTAAGTATAGAATCTAGTCTAGTCTACAAATAACTTTGGATTGGAGGTGAAACACTGTACTGTGAAATATTCCTAATTTTTTTTTTTCGAAAAAATAAACATAATTTGCAACACTAATCTCGGCTCTAAAAGTGTGAAAGAGGTATGAAATGTTTCACACAACCCGTGCTGATATAAATAATGAGGGGAAGTATAATGTGGTGACGTAATCAGGGTGGATATCTTGACCGCAGCGCCACTGCACCTGCATTGTGTTGTACATTTGATGAATCTGAAAACTTTACATGATGTTATTAATGGATCAACCGGTTGGGTATTCATTATACCATGTTTTTATAGATATCTCATATGTCAAAACAACCTGCAATTTATGTGATATGGTAAACAGCTTACTCATGCATTTTTATACACGTGCATGTTGCAGTGTTGCCAACGTGGTGCTTTTCCCACCAAATTTAGTTATCTGTTTGGAACGGCGAAACTCACTCTGCACTATTTTCAATTGAAATATGCGGTTTCGAAGCGATCACACGGCAAAGAAATGGAAACCATTAAGGGCAAAAAAAAATAAAAATACGCTTTCCCGACAGGTTTGGACACTGCAAGGCCCAGGTGGCGTGTACCTGAAAGTTTTGAGGTTAAACTACTTTAATGGAATTCAATTATTATTATTATTATTATTATTATTATTATTATTATTATTATCATCATCATCATTATTCTTAACAATGCACTACATGGTCTTTATAGGAAGCCAGATATAATAAGAACAGTAAAGTCTCGTAGACTGCGATGGGCAGGACATGTTGCACGTATGGGGAATGAAAGACTTGCATGGAAGCTTCTTGTAGGAAAGCCAGAGGGAAAACGCCCAGTTGATAGACCAAGAATGAGGTGAGAGAATAACATTAACTATGATTTGAGGGAAGTACATTATACAGGGAATGATTGGAAAGGATTAGCTCAGGATAGGGATGTATGGAGAGCTTATGTCCGCGCGGCCATGAACCTACGGGTTCGATAGTGCCAGTGAGTAAGTAAGTAAGTAAGTATCATTATTATTATTATTATTATTATTATTATTATTATTATTATTATTATTATTATTATTATTATTATTATTATTACAGGGAAGGAAAAAGAAGGGTAGACCAAATATTACGTGGATTCAGGGAATCAATGAAACTAAGAGGGAATGGGAAATAGAAGAAAATATATGGATGAACAGACAAGAATGGAGAAATGTGTTGGAACAAATGTGTAGTTAACTGTGAACATGGGTACCGGAAAAAATGTATATTCATTGTAAAAGCCGGAATAATAAAAAAAGTATTATTATTATTATTATTATTATTATTATTATTATTATTATTATTATATTACTGTAATTCAATAGTGAAAAGTACTGTCACATATGGAGCTGAAGTTCGAAAACTCAACAAAAACTTAGAGCAAAAACGTATGTAGATGGAAATGGATTTAAGGGGGTGATCGGTGAAATTTCTATTTTCTACATTTTTTGAGCTAAGGACTTGATTTTTTGTACAAACATTCACTGCATGATACATAATGATGTGTTTAAGTTTCATTCTTGTGAGACATTTATTTTATGAGTTATTAAACATTATATTTTTAAAAATTGCTTATATTATAATTAAATGGGTTCCACAATGTTTTAGTAAAATGTCTGATTTTTTTACAAGGTCCCTAAAATATTTAGAAAAACATCATGCATTGGAATTCTTATAATGGGAATACAAGGGGAAAAAATATTGTTCCTCATGCGTGGAATTACAAAAAGTAGTTAATAATTGCATAATTTTATTTTTTTATTTCTTAAAATACTACTTCAATCATGAACCCCATGCACTACTTTGTTACCCACAATTTTTAAGAAATGCAGTAAAAATTTGAACCTTCTAGGACAAAATTTCTGAATTCCATTCAATTTTGAATGTACAAAAATGCATTAGAAATAAAAGTGTAGAAAAATAAGTTTAAAGAGTTGCATGCAGGTGGTATTTAACTGGCGCAGCCTTTTAATTCTGACGTAATTTAGGGCACTTAGAAGCGTCATAGGCCTCTGAAACTTTGCCAAAATAAACATTAGAGAACAGGCTATTTTTTTAGTACAAAAAACAAAAAATTGCCAATTTTGATCTCTAATGGTCAATGTTTCACCCATCCCTCCCTTCTTAAAAATGGTTTTGTATGCAGATACAAAAAGGAAATCTGAATTAAAGAAAGACTGGCGAATGCTGAGTTTGCAGTGCAAGACCTGTTCTTGAGCAGAACACTATGAAATGAAATGAACCCCTCTTAGGGGAGTGATGGGTGAAACATGACCATTAGGATCAAAATTGGCAATTTTTTGTTTTTTGTACTACAAAAAATAGCCTGTTCTCTAATGTTTATTTTGGCAAAGTTTCAGAGGCCTATGCGACGCTTCTAAGTGCCCTAAATTACGTCAGAATTAAAAGGCTGCGCCAGTTAAATTACCACCTGCCATGCAACCTCTTTAAACTTATTTTTCTACACTTTTATTTCTAATGCATTTTGTACATTCAAAATTGAATGGAATTCAGAAATTTTGTCCTAGAAGGTTCAAATTTTTACTGCATTTCTTAAAATTGTGGGTAAACAAAGTAAGTGCATGGGGTTCATGATTGAAGTAGTATTTTAAGAAATAAAAAAATAAAATTATGCAATTATTAACTACTTTTGTAATTCCACGCATGAGGAACAATATTTTTTCCCTTGTATTCCCATTATAAGAATTCCAATGCATGATGTTTTTCTAAATATTTTAGGGACCCTTGTAAAAAATCAGACATTTTACTAAAACATTGTGGAAACCCATTTAATTATAATATAAGCAATTTTTAAAAATATAATGTTTAATAACTCATAAAATAAATGTCTCACAAGAATGAAACTTAAAAACACATCATTATGTATCATGCAGTGAATGTTTGTACAAAAAATCAAGTCCTTAGCTCAAAAAATGTAGAAAATAGAAATTTCACCGATCACCCCCTTAAATCCATTTCCATCTACATACGTTTTTGCTCTAAGTTTTGTGTTGTTTTCGAACTTCAGCTCCATATGTGACAGTACTTTCACTATTGAATTACAGTAATATAATAATAATAATAATAATAATACTAATAATAATAATACTAATAATACTTTTTTATTATTCCGGCTTTTACAATGAATATACATTTTTTCCGGTACCCATGTTCACAGTTAACTACACATTTGTTCCAACACATTTCTCCATTCTTGTCTGTTCATCCATATATTTTCTTCTATTTCCCATTCCCTCTTAGTTTCATTGATTCCCTGAATCCACGTAATATTTGGTCTACCCTCTTTTTCCTCCTGTAATAATAATAATAATAATAATAATAATAATAATAATAATAATAATAATAATAATAATAATAATAATAATAATGATACTTACTTACTTACTTACTCACTGGCACTATCGAACCCGTAGGTTCATGGCCGCGCGGACATAAGCTCTCCATACATACCTAATCTGAGCTAATCCTTTCCAATCATTCCCTGTATAATCTACTTCCCTCAAATCATAGTTAATGTTATTCTCTCACCTCATTTCTTGGTCTATCAACTGGGCGTTTTCCCTCTGGCTTTCCTACAAGAAGCTTCCATGCAAGTCTTTCAATCCCCATACGTGCAACATGTCCTGCCATCGCAGTCTACGAGACTTTACTGTTCTTATTATATCTGGCTTCCTATAAAGACCATGTAGTGCATTGTTAAGAATAATGATGATGATGATAATAATAATAATAATAATAATAATAATAATAATAATAATAATTGAATTCCATTAAAGTAGTTTAACCTCAAAACTTTCAGGTACACGCCACCTGGGCCTTGCAGTGTCCAAAACTGTCGGGAAAGCGTTATTTTTATTTTTTTTTGCCCTTAATGGTTTCCATTTCTTTGCCGTGTGATCGCTTCGAAACCGCATATTTCAATTGAAAATAGTGCAGAGTGAGTTTCGCCGTTCCAAACAGATAACTAAATTTGGTGGGGAAAAGCACCACGTTGGCAACACTGCAACATGCACGTGTATAAAAATGCATGAGTAAGCTGTTTACCATATCACATAAATGCAGGTTGTTTTGACATATGAGATATCTATAAAAACATGGTATAATGAATACCCAACCGGTTGATCCATTAATAACATCATGTAAAGTTTTCAGATTCATCAAATGTACAACACAATGCAGGTGCAGTGGCGCTGCGGTCAAGATATCCACCCTGATTACGTCACCACATTATACTTCCCCTCATTATTTATATCAGCACGGGTTGTGTGAAACATTTCATACCTCTTTCACACTTTTAGAGCCGAGATTAGTGTTGCAAATTATGTGTTATTTTTTCGAAAAAAAAAAAATTAGGAATATTTCACAGTACAGTGTTTCACCTCCAATCCAAAGTTATTTGTAGACTAGACTAGATTCTATACTTACTTACTCACTGGCATTATCTAACCCGCAGGTTCATGACCGCGCGGACATAAGCTCTCCACACATCCCTATCCTGAGCCAATGCTTTCCAATCATTCCCTGTATAATCCACTTCCCTCAAATCATAGTTAATGTTGTTCTCCCACCTCATTCTTGATCTACCAACTGGGCGTCTTCCCTCTGGCTTTCCTACAAGAAGTTCCCATGCACGCCTTTCATTCCTCATACGCGCAACATGTCCTGCCCATCGCAGTCTACGAGACTTAACTGTTCTTATTATATCTGGCTTCCTATAAAGACCATGTAGTTCATTGTTATGTAGTCTTCTCCATTCACCAGTCTGTTCATCTCTCTTTGGTCCAAAAATGTTCCTAGTAAAATCCATGGTAAGTTTCCGTTGAGGTAATAGTTCACAGAAATATAATGGACGGTTAAACTATCAAATAGTTACCTTGTAGGTCCGTCTCCTCAACTTGAGTTGTTTTAAAACTCTTCAGGCCTTTCGGGACTAGTCCCATCATCAGCAGAATGCATTAGGTCCGTTCTTGTTGACCCTTGTTGAAGCACTGACTTGGTTGTGAGAATTTTGTACAGAGGATTGTGTGGACTGGGTGTGTATTCGTTGAGAATCAAGTTATTGTTGATTTCTCTTAGGATTGCCATTTCCTCCGGTATATTTACATATGAAAGGATGCAGAAAAGAATCTTGGCGACAGAAATGGATGGATTACGTAGAAGTATTAGAATATCCGGGCTACAACATATTCGAAACACATATATCAGACAAGAAATGGATGCACAAGAGACTGTTATCAATAGGATAACAAAGTGCGCTCTACAGTGGTATGGACATGTACAACGGATTTCGGAAGACAAGTGGCCTAAACAGACGTTGGATTGGATGGTATCAGGCAGAAGGAAGAAGGAGAGAAGTAGAAGAGCATGGTATGAGGGAATATATGACGCCATGATGAAGAGGGGTATGGAAGATGGACAATGGGAAGATAGGAATCTCTGGAAGGCAGGAATCAAAGGCAAACTGCTGTAAAGTGGAAAGCCTGTATTAAGTAAGTAATTAAGTAAGTAAGTAAGTAAGTAAGTAAGAAATTAAGTATATTTATCCTCGTTGGAATGTTTTCTCTATGTACTATTGTGAGGGTGTTATCGATGTTATGTACATAGAGAAAATATTGCAACGAGGATAAATATACTGGAGGAAATCGCAATCCTAAGAGAAATCAACAACAACCTGATTCTCAATGAATACACACCCAGTCCACACAATGCTCTGTACAAAATTCTCACAACCAAGTCAGTGCTTCAACAAGGGTCAACAAGAACGGACCTAATGCATTCTGCTGATGGGGGGACTATTCCTGAAAGGCCTACAGAGTTTTAAAACAACTCAAGCTGAGAAGACGGACCTACAATGTAACAATTATATAGTTTAACCATACATTATATTACTGTAGAGTAGATTATGTGTTGGAAGAGCAGGACCACCTTATGTGCCCATACACGCCAAATGATCTCCGCCCGATCAGCCAAGCGAGCACTCAGTTCGAGCCGTGAGCCAACTATATAAAATCACTGGATTCGAGTTGGTAGTTTCCGAGAAAATAGCGATTTTGTAATTTCGCTTTTACTATCCTCAATAGTAATTTTAGCAGATACAGTTACATTAACAATGTCATAGTGTAGGGGCGCACTAATGCATTGTTAGTATATATAAAATCACTGGATTCGAGTTGGTAGTTTCCGAGAAAATAGCGATTTTGTAATTTCGCTTTTACTATACTCAATGGTAATTTTAGCAGATACAGGTACTTTAACAATGTCATAGTGTAGGGGCACTAATGCATTGTTAGTATATATAAAATCACTGGATTCGAGTTGGTAGTTTCCGAGAAAATAGCGATTTTGTAATTTCGCTTTTACTATACTCAATGGTAATTTTAGCAGATACAGTTACTTTAACAAAGTCATAGTGTAGGGGCACTAATGCATTGTTAGTATATATAAAATCACTGGATTCGAGTTGGTAGTTCTCGAGAAAATAGCGATTTTGTAATTTCGCTTTTATTATCCTCAATGGTAATTTTAGCAGATACAGTTACATTAACAATGTCATAGTGTAGGGGCACTAATGCATTGTTAGTATATATAAAATCACTGGATTCGAGTTGGTAGTTTCCGAGAAAATAGCGATTTTGTAATTTCGCTTTTACTATACTCAATGGTAATTTTAGCAGATACAGTTACATTAACAATGTCATAGTGTAGGGGCACTAATGCATTGTTAGTATATATAAAATCACTGCATTCGAGTTGGTAGTTTCCGAGAAAATAGCGATTTTATAATTTTGCTTTTACTATCCTCAATGGTAATTTTAGCAGATACAGTTACATTAACAATGTCATAGTATAGGGGCACTAATGCATTGTTAGTATATATAAAATCACTGGATTCGAGTTGGTAGTTTCCGAGAAAATAGCGATTTGTAATTTCGCTTTTACTATACTCAATGGTAATTTTAGCAGATACAGTTACATTAACAATGTCATAGTGTAGGGGCACTAATGCATTGTTAGTATATATAAAATCACTGGATTCGAGTTGGTAGTTTCGAGAGAAAATAGCGATTTTGTAATTTCGCTTTTACTATCCTCAATGGTAATTTTAGCAGATACAGTTACATTAACAATGTCATAGTGTAGGGGCACTAATGCATTGTTAGTTATATATAAAATCACTGGATTCGAGTTGGTAGTTTCCGAGAAAATAGCGATTTTGTAATTTCGCTTTTACTATCCTCAATGGTAATTTTAGCAGATACAGTTACTTAAGAATGTCATAGTGTAGGGGCACTAATGCATTGTTAGTATATATAAAATCACTGGATTCGAGTTGTGGTAGTTTCCGAGAAAATAGCGATTTTGTAATTTTGCTTTTACTATCCTCAATGGTAATTTTAGCAGATACAGTTACATTAACAATGTCATAGTGTAGGGGCACTAATGCATTGTTAGTATATATAAAATCACTGGATTCGAGTTGGTAGTTTCCGAGAAAATAGCGATTTTGTAATTTCGCTTTTACTATACTCAATGGTAATTTTAGCAGATACAGTTACTTTAACAATGTCATAGTGTAGGGGCACTAGTGCATTGTTAGTATATATAAAATCACTGGATTCGAGTTGGTAGTTTCCGAGAAAATAGCGATTTTGTAATTTCGCTTTTACTATACTCAATGGTAATTTTAGCAGATACAGTTACTTTAACAATGTCATAGTGTAGGGGCACTAATGCATTGTTAGTATATATAAAATCACTGGATTCGAGTTGGTAGTTTCCGAGAAAAGAGCGATTTTGTAATTTTGCTTTTACTATACTCAATGGTAATTTTAGCAGATACAGTTACATTAACAATGTCATAGTGTAGGGGCACTAATGCATTGTTAGTATATATAAAATCACTGGATTCGAGTTGGTAGATACAGTTACTTTAACAATGCCATAGTGTAATGCATTGTTAGTATATATAAAATCACTGGATTCGAGTTGGTAGTTTCCGAGAAAATAGCGATTTTGTAATTTTGCTTTTACTATACTCAATGGTAATTTTAGCAGATACAGTTACATTAACATTGTCATAGTGTAGGGGCACTAATGCATTGTTAGTATATATGAAATCACTGGATTTCAGTTGGTAGTTTCCGAGAAAATAGCGATTTTATAATTTCGCTTTTACTATCCTCAATGGTTAATTTTAGCAGATGCAGTTACTTTAACAGTGTCATAGTGTAGTGGCACTAATGCATTGTTAGTATATATTAAAATCACTGGATTCAGAGTTGGTAGTTTCCGAGAAAATAGCGATTTTATAATTTCGCTTTTACTATCCTCAATGGTAATTTTAGCAGATACAGTTACTTTAACAGTGTCATAGTGTAGGGGCACTAGTGCATTGTTAGTATATATTAAATCACTGGATTCGATTTGGTAGTTTCCGAAGAGAAATAGCGATTTTATAATTTCGCTTTTTACTATCCTCAATGGTAATTTTAGCAGATACAGTTACTTCAACAATGTCATAGTGTAGGGGCACTAATGCATTGTTAGTATATATAAAATCACTGGATTCGAGTTAGTAGTTTCCGAGAAAATAGCGATTTTATAATTTCCCTTTTACTATCCTCAATGGTAATTTTAGCAGATACAGTTACTTTAACAGTGTCATAGGGTAGGGGCACTAATGCATTGTTAGTATATATAAAATCACTGGATTCGAGTTGGTAGTTTCCGAGAAAATAGCGATTTTATAATTTCGCTTTTACTATCCTCAATGGTAATTTTAGCAGATACAGTTACTTTAACAGTGTCATTGTGTAGGGGCACTAATGCATTGTTAGTATATATAAAATCGCTGGCTTCGAGTTGGTAGTTTCCGAGAAAATAGCGATTTTATAATTTCGCTTTTACAATCCTCAATAGTAATTTTAGCAGATACAGTTACTTTAACAGTGTCATAGTGTAGGGGCACTAATGCATTGTTAGTATATATAAAATCACTGGATTCGAGTTGGTAGTTTCCGAGAAAATAGCGATTTTATAATTTCGCTTTTACTATCCTCAATGGTAATTTTAGCAGATACAGTTACTTTAACAGTGTCATAGTGTAGGGGCACTAATGCATTGTTAGTATATATAAAATCACTGGATTCGAGTTGGTAGTTTCCGAGAAAATAGCGATTTTATAATTTCGCTTTTACTATCCTCAATGGTAATTTTAGCAGATACAGTTACTTTAACAGTTCATAGTGTAGGGGCACTAATGGCATTGTTAGTATATATAAAAATCACTGGATTCGAGTTGGTAGTTTCCGAGAAAATAGCGATTTTATAATTTCGCTTTTACTATCCTCAATAGTAATTTTAGCAGATACAGTTACTTAACATGTCATAGTGTAGGGGCACTAATGCTTGTTAGTATATATAAAATCACTGGATTCCGAGTTGGTAGTTTCCGAGGAAAATAGCGATTTTATAATTTCTTTTACTATCCTCAATGGTAATTTTGAGCAGATACAGTTACTTTAACAGTGTCATAGTGTAGGGCACTAATGCATTGTTAGTATATATAAAATCACTGGATTCGAGTTGGTAGTTTCCGAGAAAATAGCGATTTTATAATTTCGCTTTTACTATCCTCAATGGTAATTTTAGCAGATACAGTTACTTTAACAATGTCATAGTGTAGGGGCACTAATGCATTGTTAGTATATATAAAATCACTGGATTCGAGTTGGTAGTTTCCGAGAAAATAGCGATTTTATAATTTCGCTTTTACTATCCTCAATGGTAATTTTAGCAGATACAGTTACTTTAACAATGTCATAGTGTAGGGGCACTAATGCATTGTTAGTATATATAAAATCACTGGATTCGAGTTGGTAGTTTCCGAGAAAATAGCGATTTTATAATTTCGCTTTTACTATCCTCAACAGTAATTTTAGCAGATACCGTTACATTAACATTGTCATAGTGTAGGGGCACTAATGCATTGTTAGTATATATGAAATCACTGGATTTCAGTTGGTAGTTTCAAGGAAAATAGCGATTTTATAATTTCGCTTTTACTATCCTCAATGGTAATTTTAGCAGATGCAGGTACTTTAACAGTGTCATAGTGTAGTTGTGGCACTCATGCATTGTTAGTATATATAAAACACTGATTCGAGTTGGGAGTTCCGAGAAAATAAGCGATTTTATACTTTCGCTTTTAATATCCTCAATGGTAATTTTAGCAAGATACAGTTACTTTAACAGTGCATCGTGTAGGGGCACTAGTGCATTGTTAGTATATATAAAAGCACTGGATTCGAGGTGGTAGTTTCCCGAGAAAATAGCGATTTTATAATTTCGCTTTTACTATCCTCAATGGTAATTTTAGCAGATACAGTTACTTCAACAATGTCATAGTGTAGGGGCACTAATGCATTGTTAGTAATATATAAAATCACTGGATTCGAGTGGTAGTTTCCGAGAAAATAGCGATTTTATAATTTCGCTTTTACTATCCTCAATGGTAATTTTAGCAGATACAGTTACTTTAACAGGTCATAGGGTAGGGGCACTAATGCATTGTTAGTATATATAAAATCACTGGATTCGAGTTGGTAGTTTCCGAGAAAATAGCGATTTTATAATTTCGCTTTTTACTACCTCAATGGTAATTTTAGCAGATACAGTTACTTTCACGTGTCATAGTGTAGGGGCACTAATGCCTTGTTAGTATATATAA
>JASPKZ010005386.1:0-19151 GCA_030220185.1 Diploptera punctata
GACAAATACAATAATTTTCATAATTTTGTTCTAATCCATAGCCAGGAATCATTAGAAAATAAAAAAAGTTTCTGTGGTACTTATGTAACGGGAATCTGTTCAACACGATTTTCATCCCACTTAAATCATTGGATCGACTTGAAGCTTTGTATACTTGTAAAAGACGAATGACAATACAATAATTTCAAACTTTTGTTCTCAAATCATAGCCAGAATCATCAAGAAAATAATAAAAAAGTGGTCCGTGTAAATTATGTAACGGAAATCTTTCAACAAACAACGATTTTCAATCCACTTAAAAATTATGGGATCGACCTTGAAACTTTGTACACTTGTAAAAGAGGCAATGACAATACAATAATTTCCATAATTTTTGGTTCTAAAATCATAGCCAGATCATTAAAATAAAAAATTGGTCTGTGTAATTTATGTAACGGGAATATGTCAACACCGATTTTATCCACGTAACAATCATTGGATCGACTTAAGCTTTGTTTTATTGTAAACGACGAATGGCACTACAATTTAATTTCATAATTTTGTTCTAAAATCATAGCCAGAATCATCAGAAAATAAAAAAAAAGTGTCTGTGTAATTATGTAACGGAATCTTTCAACACGATTTTCATCCACTTATAATCATTGGATCGACTTGAAGCTTTGTATACTTGTAAAAGACGAATGACAATACAATAATTTCATAATTTTGTTCTAAAATCATAGCCAGAATCATCAGAAAATAAAAAAAGTGTCTGTGTAATTATGTAACGGAATCTTTCAACACGATTTTCATCCACTTAAAATTATTGGATCGACTTGAAACTTTGTACACTTGTAAAAGAGCAATGACAATACAATAATTTCATAATTTTGTTCTAAAATCATAGCCAGAATCATTAGAAAATAAAAAAAGTGTCTGTGTAATTATGTAACGGAATCTGTCAACACGATTTTCATCCACTTAAAATCATTGGATCGACTTGAAGCTTTGTATACTTGTAAAAGACGAATGACAATACAATAATTTCATAATTTTGTTCTAAAATCATAGCCAGAATCATCAGAAAATAAAAAAAGTGTGTGTGTAATTATGTAACGGAATCTTTCAACACGATTTTCATCCACTTAAAATTATTGGATCGACTTGAAACTTTGTACACTTGTAAAAGAGCAATGACAATACAATAATTTCATAATTTTGTTCTAAAATCATAGCCAGAATCATTAGAAAATAAAAAAAGTGTCTGTGTAATTATGTAACGGAATCTGTCAACACGATTTTCATCCACTTAAAATCATTGGATCGACTTGAAGCTTTGTATACTTGTAAAAGACGAATGACAATACAATTGGCACCTTTAAGTCGACGCTTATACAGTTACCTGTTGTCTAATAATTAATTTTTCTCTATTATTTAATTTTATACCATGTCATTAATCTTTTCCTCGTTTTTTATATATTTTGTACATATTATATATTTAATTCGTTAAATTTAGAGTAAATCAAAATACATTATAAATATTATTGTATTGTATTCATAACTTGTAATCGTTTATATATATATTGTAATTTAGATTTAAGACTTTTCTTTTGTATTTTTTTTAGAACCTGGTTGAGTGGTAGACAAGGCCTTAAGGCCTTAACTCTGCCAGGTAAAATAAAGCTATTATTATTATTATTATTTCATAATTTTGTTCTAAAATCATAGCCAGAATCATCAGAAAATAAAAAAAAAGTGTCTGTGTAATTATGTAACGGAATCTTTCAACACGATTTTCATCCACTTAAAATTATTGGATCGAATTGAAACTTTGTATACTTGTAAAAGACCAATGACAATACAATAATTTCATAATTTTGTTCTAAAATCATAGCCAGACAGAATCATCTGAAAAAAAAGTGTCTGTGTATTATGTAACGAAATTTTTCAATACGATTTTCACCCACTTAAAATCATTGGATCGACTTGAAACTTTGTATAACTTGTAAAGAACCAATGACCAATACAATAATTTCATAAATGTTTCTAAAAATCCTGGCCAGAATCAGCTGAAATCAAAATAATAAAAACCGGTATAATAGGTTGCGGACTTATCAACTTCTTACTCAACCGTTGTAAGAGCTCAGTTGGTAGAGCGGTGGACTGTAGTGGTATATAATTTCAGTAATCCATAGGTCGCTGGTTCATATCCGGCCGGAGGATTTTTTTAGTAGAGTAATACTTTTAGCTCATAGTACAATAGTATCGAATTTAAAATTATCTACATATCTATCTTATTCTGTAAAATATTAAAACTAAAAAATCAATAATAGTTAAAAAATTAAAACAACACGCTTTATTAGAAACCCGAACTAAAAAATTTAAAAAAATTGAATTTGCAACACGCTTGCGATAAAATTAAGGTAGTCAACAAAAAAATTATCTCCAACACAATGTAGAATAAAACTAGAGTTATCTAAAAATAAATAATAGTTTAAAAAAACTTAAAACACACGCTTTATTAGAAAACCGAACTAAAAAATGAAAAATAATTTTAATTTCCGACACTCTTGGGATAAAATTAATGTGGCCAACAAAAAAATAATCTCCAACACATTTAGAATAAAACTAGAGTTATCTACAAAAAAAAATAATTTTACCATGAAAAGCCTGGTATTTACATTTTCTTCTTAGAGACTTTACTTTTACCAATATCTGTTTATTATCAAATATATTAATTGATATAGAGCACCCCACGCTTTTGATGGTAAAATTATTTTTTTTGTAGATAACTCTAGTTTTATTCTAAATGTGTTGGAGATTATTTTTTTGTTGATCACTTCAATTTTATCCCAAGCGTGTTGGAAAGGTTTTTCTCGGGGTTTCTCCCGTTTTCACCTGTCACAAATGTTAATTCCACCATTTCTCCATACTCATCTTATCCATTTCGTTCATCCTCCCCTGTGACGATGCGTCAGGAGTGGTCGGCCGGCGCCCTTGTCGTTCACAGACCTCTATAAATATAGGGACTTCATCTCATCTCATCCCTCGACCCGACCCTGAGATGGACACGAGTTGAGGATATTTATATTTATTAAGGGTGCGTTCTTACAATATTACAATCCTATTTGGCTATAAATAATACTATCAACTTGCAATTGTTAACAAATGAAACATAGCCAAACATTTCTCGTTTGTTTTCAAACATCGCCGTTTACATTAAGTATATAAATATTTTAAAATAACTGTATTCAAATAATGATTTGGAGGAAACACTCAATTTATTCGTTAAATAGTCCTAACAAATGCCTCCCTTGATTTCCAAATCCTCTAGAAAATTGAAAACCACTCGTGGCATTTACAATAAGATAAATAGATAATAAAAAGAGGTGAATATCGAATTTCTCTAGCTTCATCTGATTAAAATTAATATAAAATTATGGAATATTCACCTGAAAGGTCCGTCTCCTCAACTTAATTAATCATTTAACTGTAGCGCTTTCGGGACTTGTCCATTCATCGGCAGGATTCAAAAACTCACTGAAGGTCTGGTAGAGGGGGTTGCAGTATTGGGTTCGTTTTCGTTTATCAGGCTGTCGTTGTTGTGAGCTGCTTTCATGATTTCCATCTCTTCGAGTACGTTTATCTTCGCTGGATTATTTTCTCTCTGCATTACTGTTAGGGTGTTTTCAATATTTGACATGCGATGTCCGTCATGGATAACGTGTTTTTGCATAGCTTGATTTCCCTTCTGCGTGAATGAAGTCTCTCTCGAAAATGTTCTTTGAATCTGATGTTAAAACTCTGTTTGTCCTTCCTATATAAAATTTGTTGCAGTCCTTACATGTCAGTTTATAAACTCCTTTGCTGTTGAAAATGTTATTTTCTTCAATGTTATTGTTTATTATGTTGTTTAATTTGTTATTGGTTCTGTATGCTATTTTTACGTTTTTATCGCCTTTCTTTAGTGCAGTGGATAATTTTGTCGTTTCTTTTCCTGTGTATGTAAGTGTTATCCATGCTTTCTTGTTGTTGTCAGATTCTTTCTATAGTTTAGTTATGTTGGTTATGTTGTTCTTCTTCCTTTTTTTGTTTTTTTTACGAGCTTATCTATGATTCTTCATTATAGCCATTGGTTTTTGCCATATACTTAATGTAGTTGAGTTCTTGGGATATAATTGTCTTTGCTTAATGGGAGTTTCAACATTCTACTGACTAAGCTATTAAATGTACTAATTTTCTGTTGAAAGGTGTGTAGAATTATTATTATTATTATTATTATTCTTATTTTTATTATTATGATTTAATTTATGTTAGAATTTTTGTTTATGGCCAGAGCATTGTTTGTGGGTTTCCGGTAGATACCGATTTCTAGTTTATTGTTGTGTAGATTTTTGGTTATAGGACAAATCTAAATAGTTTATGCTTGTTATTAACTTCTATTTCTTCGGTGAAAGTGATTTTTTCATGCATGTTGATTTAAGTCTTGTAGTATTTCTTTTTTTGTCTGTTTCATTTTCATATATTACTAGTACGTCATCGACATATCGTATTATTAGTTTTATGTTGAATTTGTGTATTAGTTCCTCAAAATGTTTATTTTTCCAGTTCTTGTAGGAAGATTTCTGCCATTATTCCCAGATGTAGGACTCCCCATCGGTATCCCGTCTTGAATATTCCATAATTTTATATTAATTTTGAATAATACCTCAACGGAACACATCATGATCTTATAAAAGTTGATTCATCTGATTAGCCGCCACTGCTTTTAAGTTATAAATGAATAATTTAATGTAATGAATCTATAGAACTTTCTGAATGAGATGAACAAAAATACAATTTTAATGAGTTTTCCCTTTGTGACAAAGTAGGGTTGTGTTGCTTACAAAACTTTACGTGAAAACCAAAAGGAGAAGGGAAGACGACCCAATGCCCTAGTTTCCATCAATGGGGGAAATGATTGGATCGTTGTGTAGTAGTTTTCCACGGCGCAATCACAAAAAAACTGGAACGAGCGCGACTGAGTCACGGGACCGCGTTGTGAGGAAGGTCGGACATTGATTCGTCACGCATAACCAGAGCGCGAAGGGGAGAAACCATGTCAACAAGACTAGACCACGGCCTGTTTTGCGGGGCGGAAGGGGATGTTTCATAAAAAATGTAATAACACTACATATAGGAAAGCCAAGCAAATTTTGGAAACATGCCACAAAAATTGGTTATTGAAGCTTTTTCATGTAGTTACAAGTTTGATATGTGACGCTTTCAGTTAACAATGGGCCTGGCCTCATTAATGACAACATGTGTGACCACCCGAGATACATGTACCTTGTACAGTAAATTCAGTATCACCATTTCGCTCAAAAAATACTAAGTAAATGTTTAAATATATATTGCAATTAGCGGACCCTGCAGATGTTGTCCTGCCCGAACGTTCAAATTCTCGTGCCATGGCCGACGACGACAAAAAAGTTACTTTTTTTAAACATAAAATTCACTAATTCATATGTTCGCAAGATAATTCCTCACTACCATCTGTTTTGGCTCAAGAAGCATGTATTATGACGTCACATTGTCGCGCGGAATATGTCGGTAATGCAGATGACTACTCATCTGACAGAAAAAATCCTATAACCCGATCGCAGCGCCACCTACCGGGTCCAATTGTGAATCTAAACCATCCAGGGATACACTCAAACACACACAAAAAATGTCATTAAAATCGGTCCAGTCGTTTAGGCAGTTATTAATTTCAGATTTCAAGTAAACCTCATACATCAATATCCTGAGACACGGTTTTAACTCCATAAATGAACTATTAAATGGACCCGTAAATATTAAATGTCTTCCAACAATTCCCTGTACAACTCATGTCATTCGAATTATGGTTAATATTATTCTCCAATTTCATTCTTGGCCTGCCTATTAGACGCCTTCCATCTGGCTTTCATGCAAGGAGTTTTCATACTCCTCTTTCATTACCCATTCGTACCATTAATTCTGCTCTGCTCATCGCAATCTGTTTAATAATAATAATAATAATAATAATAATAATAATAATAATAATAATAATAATAATAATAATAATAATAATCATCATCCATGCAAGTATTAGGCCGTGTGGCCTGTTACGGTCTCAAAGAGGAATTTTCCATCCAGCGCTTATAATAATAATAATAATAATAATAATAATAATAATAATAATAATAATAATAATAATAATGTTTTATTTATTCTGGCAGAGTTTAGGACATAAGGCCTTTTCATCCACTCAACCAGCACAAATACAAATAAATATTTGACAAATATAGATATACACTGTACTAGCTATAAAGAGTTAAGATATTTTAAATGTAGCAATGTAAATTTCATATGCAAACAACATTTTATACGATAATAACATAATAATACTTACGATAATAATAATAATAATAATAATAATAATAATAATAATAATAATAATAATAATAATAGGCCCCTAATTATAATAATAATAACAATAATATAATGATAATGATAATAATAATATAAATATGATAAATTATACGAGAAACACCAATTAGTGTATGTACCTTACACTGGATAATGGCGAAGTCGAGGTTAGAGCAAGTATAAATTTAGATTTCTTATAAAGATGCCAATGTCCGGCAGCCCCTTATTTCTTGTGGTAGGGAATTCCAGTTGCGAGAAGTGAAGCTAGTATATGATGTTTGTGTTTAAGTTAAGGTTTGAGGATAGATACTGGAAACGAGATGATAAATAATTGGAAAACGAGGTATGTAGGATCTTAAATAAGAGAATTAGACAGTGCGATTTTCTTCTCTCTTTTAGATGTAGCCATGACAATACGTGGAATAATGTAGAAATGTGATCGTATTTTCGGACATAAATATGAATCTGATACACATATTATGGACACGCTGCAGTTTGCCCGACAATCCGTCACTGTTATCTGTTCGGTTTACTTTACATTGACTTCTATATAAATGGATTGCGCACAATGTGCAAAGATGATATCACAGCACTTTAACAATCACTAACACTTTAGCTTTGTCTTGCGTAATCACTAATTGTTTTTGTTCTTTGTTTACATGTTTTGATGTGATATCATTCGCATTTCTGTTCACGTAGTTCGCATATGCATGACGTCTTCGGGTCATGGAATGTTTTATCTCTACACATTAAGTGGTGGAATCTATGCAAGCTTAATCTTGTGATGACGTGTCGTATCTGGAAATTTGCTTCTGTCCAGTTCTTATCATCGCTTATGACTTCCTATAAAGATTATGTAGCTCACTGTTATGCGGCCTTGTCCGTTCATCTGTCTATTCGTCTCTCCAAAGCGTCAAGTATTTTTCAAAAATCAGTTACTTGAGCTCTCCCTCTGATTTTTTTGCAAGCAGTTCCCATGCCCTTCTTTTATTCCCCACTCGTGCCACATTTCTTGTCCATAGTAGCCTGTTAATGTTTCTTATTACAGTACAGAGTGATTCAGAAATATGGCTATACACATGATCGCATTTAGTGACGAAAAAAATTATTATTAAAGGAAATATGATGTTATCATTGGAAAGGGATTCCATGAAATTACAAAAATGTAACAAAACAAATCACTGCTCACGTGCAGCTTGGCGGGTTGATTTTTGTGGGCTAGCGTCGAACGTCTCCAAAATTCTCTTCGTTGTTTCTGTATCCGTGCTAATGCGAGGCCTTCCAGGAGGTTTGATTTTCTGCATCCTTCCCGTTTCCAGCAGTCGTTTTCACCACTTCCCCACAGTCGACGGCTGCAATGCTACGTTAAACTCACGTCTTGCCCGTCTTGCGACCTCACGATCATTAGCACACGTTATTGCCCATGCAGCAATTGTAATTCGCTATTGCATATTCAACGCCATTTTGACTAATGACGTAAGTTCTACACTGTTTTGTTTTATTCCATTGTTGTAATTTGAATAATTCTTTTCCAACGGTAATTTCATATTTCCTGTAATGGTAATATTTTCATCACACAACGCGATCAAACGTATATGATTCACCCATATATCTGGCTTCCCATAAAGGTCACATAGCTCACTGTTATGCAGTTTTCTCCGTTCACCTCTCTGTTGATCTCTCCAAAGCATTAACACATTTTTGAAGAATCAGTTGCATGCTTTCGCCCTCTTACGATGAAAATAAATGTATAATTATTTGCGTAAGTTTCGAAACAGACTATAGCTTCGTGTAGAAAAGATGTTCTCATTAAAAATGGCGGCTAGGAAGTGCAGAGTTTTGGTGGCACGTTTGAGATCGGGGTCAGAGGAAATCACCACCCTCACGCCTCATGTCGATACAGGAGGCACCCCGCGGACCCCAGGTCATTAATAATGAACATTTCAATTATCTGCCGACACCTGGTCGCACGATAAACACAGCTACCTTTTCTCATTAACACAGTGTTCAACTCCAGGACACTGCCCTACTGTCAAAACTGAGAGGACCTCCATTAAAATTAGACAATTACAGCCGGTAAATTGTTTATATCAAGCAAACACCTGTGTTTCTCACTTTGGTTTTACGATTCCAGCCTAATGTGTGAAAATGTTTGAGAGTTCAAAACCAGTTCTCACAGCTGCTTGGAAATAGGTCAACATGCTCGTTAAAATGGCATTAACAAAACATCCCAGCAGAATATTAGTAAATAATGATAACGATGGTGGGCACGCTGTACCGTAATTGGCTATGGCAGTACGCTATAACAAGGAAGATCGTAAGTAACTCAATGGTAGAGAGTCATCTTTGTAAAGCTGGAGATGAGTTCAAATCCCGGCTCAGGTGAAAATGTATGTCTCTCTACTAATTCCGGGCTAAGTTCCAATTGGGTGGGGTTGTACACCCTTAGACAAAAAAAAGAGTCATCTCCTGATTCTATCAACCGATCGTGGAACTTCGTGAGCACTCGCAGAAGCCTTATTCATATTAACACGTTTTAAGTAATTGTACTGCGTTGTTTGCTAGTTAACGCAGTGCACACTCAAGTAAAATAAAAGAGAGAGCTTGCCTTTGTGTGTTCCCGCGGTCTAGAGGTTTAACACACAACATCTGTGTTCTTAACCTAACGGGTTCGATTCCCGTTCTGCTTTTTTTTACTGAATGTTAGGATAGCATTTCGCCTGTAATATAGTTTCATATTTAATTTTATATTTGAGTTTTATGACTTTAATGCACACACAAATAACATAAATGAAAACCTTCTAATTATTAAATGAAGAAAGAAAATAATATCTTCTAAAATGAAAAACTTTAACAAAATTAATATCGGGTGTATGAACCCTCAGCATCTATTACCGCCCTCAATCCTTAGGGCATTGATGCAATTGACCTTCGGCTAGAGCATCCCAGACGTCCTGAATTTGTACCCATAAGCCGTATTTCGTCTTCCGTGCATATGCAGGACAATTATAGTTAATTATAAACAAACTTGTTAGAGGCTGTTGCTTTTGCACAGAACGTGTGCGCATCAGTCTATTAAAATCAATACATTAACATCACCTAGAACAAACCCTGAATGTGGTAAAATAATTGTTACAATAACGACATTAACATTGATTTAGTTCAATTGTCAAAATAAAATGTATTTAATTCATGAAACATTTTAATACAAATATCACGAAAAAAAACTACATAATTGAGGACGCGAACCTGCGACCTTCATTAACAGAAACAGTGACTGCATGCTTATACCGCTGACCTAACAGGAGTATCTTCACTCAGTTCATGCCACATAACGCAGTAGCTCAGGGCCTGCACAATTATGACTAGTTTTACTAGTGTGAACCCAGCGCTCTGTCGAGTAGGACTTAGAAGAAATATGCGTTCAAGAGATGACCCATTTTTTTTGTCTAAGGGTGTGACATAACAAAATATTTACTTATGCAACTTAAGACTTTTTAATGTAATTTATCCCATTACTAAGTAATATTTGTAACACATTATCCCCGGAAAATTACCATCGTAAAAGTATTATAATGTAATGTGAAATTTGCGAGTGGAAATATGTTTTTACGTATAACCGTCTGCCATTTTGAATTTCCATAGAAGATGTAACTTTTTTACGTATTTAAACATGAACCTGAAGCTAACCTAACCTAATTCAATTACTCTAACCTAGGTGAATCCCATGGAACGTCTTTTTTTTTCCCGAGATAAAATATGTATATTTGTTTGTGTTTTACGTGGTTAAATTCGGACATACATTTTTGTTACCGGCAGAGAAGCATCGTTATCGGCAGAACTTTGTTGTTGAAACCAGTTGTTATCGATGGAGATACTGTGTTATCGACAGAGCCGTGAGTTTATCGCTGGTTATTAGTGTGGTTGTCGCTGGTTATGACGGCCATTTTGAATTTTCATATAATAACTGTTGTAACCAGAGTGATCATGACAGGAAGTAGTTCCAATTTTGTTTCATATTTACGAGTAAAGTGAGTTAAAGATAATTAAAATCCGAGGCTAAATATGTCTAATATATTATTTTACGATTATTTGTTGCATTTAAGTGGTGTTTAAGTTGGTATATAAATATTGTGCTAGCTCCAATGGCGCCTTCCAGTTGTACTGTAAACAAACTTACATAAGATATTACTCCGCCGACTTCGTCTATTAAGGGGGACCATAGTACTACTTTCAATTGCCATATGTTGAATTGACGGGTCTAGTGAGAGAGGGAGCTATGCCACTTTGTGAAGGAATGGAAATAAATTGGGTTTTATCTTCTTGTATCTTGTAAGCCCATGTTTCCCTTAACAGAGATTTAGGCGCTCTCCCCTACAGGGAGATTATTTTTATTTTGAAAACACCATCGCGCAAAAAATAATGTTACAACGCACGTTTGTGAAGTTTTTTTACAGAATCTGGAAAATTAAAAACCTCACTATCGCTCGGTTTTTAAACATTTTCTTCGCTTCTGTAAAAACCACTTCCCAACCTCGCATCGTAATATACTATTATTGCTTTATGTCCTTTATTTCGAGTGTTAGAGAGGGGAACTGCATTTTGTTACACGCCTAAAGGAAAAACCATTTTTTCGACCAATGGAAATGCAGTCATACTTTTGATTTGTTTACATTACAACTGTAACTTAGCTCGGAATAGTTTATAGTTATGTTAACTAACTAACTCACTGACACTTTCGGACCCGTAGGTTAATGGGCCGCGCGGACATAAGCTCTCCATACATCCCTATCCTGAATTAATGTTTTCCGATCATTTTCTGTGTAATCTAATTCAACCAAATCATTGTTAATGTTATTCTCCCATTTCATTCTTAGTCTACCAACTGGGCGCGTTTTCCCTCAGGTTTTCCTACAAGAAGCTTTCATGCACGTCTTTCATTCCCCATTTGTGTCACATGCCCTGCCCGTCGAAGTCTACGAGACCTAACTTTTGTTATTATATCTGGCTTTCTATAAAGACAATGTAGCTCACTGTTAAGTAGTCTTCTCCATTCACCTGTCTGTTCATCTCTCTTTGATCCAAAAATTTTCCTAAGAACTTTATTCTCAAATGCTCGTAATATCCTTTCCTCCCTTAAAGTAAGAGTCCATGAATGAGTCAATAGTTATGTTATAGGCTATAACACTGAGCAATAAAAAGGAAACTTTTTTTTTGTCCCAGAAAGAAAAATATGTGATTCTGATAGTATTTTTTCTCCTGAATTCAAATATGATATCGGGGTTTCTCCATCACGCAAGGTTTCCCAGAGACAGAAACTTATAATTTTAAACACTTTAATATTTTCTACATTCGTAACTACACAATATTCGAACATTCGGACTCACCTAGAAAGTAAGAAATGACGATTTTCTGCTATATTTCGCCTGTGGAGCATCCCTCTTGATAGTCCAACAATAATCGGCCAGAATATTAGGATTCCATTTGCCTTGATATCTCTTTTCCATAGCTGAAACCATTTGAGTTAGCTCATTTGGTTTTATTTTACAATGGACATATGGACGAAAAAAGTTTATTAAAACAATAAGTATCTAAATCCATTAATTGAAATTGAAATAAAAAAAACTGTGGTTGATGGAGAAATTCCGAATACATATTTGAAAACACGATAAAAAACTGCATTAAGTACAACTATTGGTACTCATGAGACAAAAATCATGTTGACCAGGGTAATTTAATATTTTTTTAAATATTTTTTCCAGGAAGCAGACATTGCCATAGCTTCAATGACGATCACTTCAGAAAGAGAGCGAGTGATCGACTTCAGCAAACCATTTATGTCTCTGGGGATCAGCATAATGATCAAGAAACCCGTGAAACAGAAGCCAGGAGTGTTCAGCTTCTTGAACCCGCTCTCCAAAGAGATCTGGGTTTGCGTCATCTTCTCGTATGTGGGCGTGAGCATAGTTCTCTTCATAGTGTCCAGATTCTCGCCCTACGAGTGGAGATTACTTCACTATGGCGATGATCCTACCCATCATCATCCTGGTGTCGGGCCGCCAGCAGCGTCTCCCAGCACCGTGGCCAATGATTTCAGCATCCTCAACAGCCTGTGGTTCGCTCTGGGCGCTTTACATGCAACAGGGCTGTGACATATCTCCAAGGTATTTATTTCAAATCACTCATCCCGGTGAAAATCCAGACAATTTTTCAGGAGAACCCTTTTTTTTTTTCGTTTTATTTTCCACTGGAAATGATAAGAAACTTAAAGATGCACTCATTATCATATATATGTGATAATTAACTTTTTGACATTGCGCAATGCAAGCTTAATAATGACACGATACAAATAATGCCTGAACGGGATTTGAACCCGGACCTCTGGGTTGACACCCCAGCATGCTATCCATTACTCCACCAGGCAAATCCAATTCAAATATTTATCTTTCTATCCATTACAACACCATCAGGCAAATCCAATTCAAACATTTATCTTTCTTAAGAAAGATAGCACGCAGGGGTACCAACCCAAATGTCCGGGTTCAAATCCCGTCTAGACATTTATTTTTCTTATGTCATATATATATATATATACATATATATATATATACATATATATATATATAAGAAAAATAAATGCTTGGACGGGATTTGAACCCGGACCTCTGAATTGATACTTCAGCGTGCTATTCATTACACCACCGGGCAAATCTAATACAAACATTTATTTCTCTTAAATATATATATATATATATATATATATATATATATATATTTCTTATCATGTCATATTAAGCTTGCATTGCTCAATGTCAAATATTTAATTATAACACACACACACATATATATATATATATATATATATATATATGTGTGTGTGTGTGTCCCGCGCTCTAACCGAGTGGTTAAGGCAAGAAGCCTTGGCGCGGAGCTACGGGACTTTCTCTGGTTCGAGTCTCCATGGCGGAATAAATTTTCTCATGGAATTTCGGACAGTATGGGACCGGTGCCCACCCAGTGTCGTGAGGGCATTTGGGTAGTTTCAGTAAGTAGCGGCTGCAGGTTGAGAAAACTGTTAGGTTGGGGGACCCGACATGCTGACCACATGTCACCCCTACACTGGCTGGATGATTGTCTACCTCTTTGATTAACACATGTGGATGTGAGGCCAGCAGCCGGTTGATAGGCCAAGGGCTTTGTAGGCGTGTCGCTCCATGGAGTTTGTTTTATATATATAAGCCTATATAATAATAATAATAATAATAATAATACAATAATAATAATGCTTTATTTTAACTGGCAGAGCTAAGGCCATAAGGCCTTCTCTTCCACTCAACCAGCGAATAGAATTATTCAAAAATTACGTACATATTACAATTTTAAGATATTAAAATACAGACTAAACAAAATATAATGGTGATGTGATCTAATACTAGCTAATACTAACAAAAAACATGGAATATAATAAAATTAAAATGGTATAAAATAAAGTAAGTAGCTACCTAAATGATTATTTTATAGAATGTAGTATATAGCCTATACATATATATTTCAATGTTACAATTCAATTTTAACATTATGTAATGAAAGCCGATTATGTCATGAAAAGAAAAATTGATGCCTGGACGTCTAATTATACACGTTAGTGCACTATCCCCTACGCTACACAGGCATCCCAGTGCAAACATTAATTTTCCTTCCTTATGTATAATTCTCACAATGAACTACATGGTCTTTATAGGAAGCCGGATAGAATAAGAACAGTTAAGTCTCGTAGAGTGTGATGGGCAGGACATGTGGCACGAGTGAGAAATGAAAGACGTGCATTGAAGCTTCTCGTAGGAAAACCAGAAGGAAAAATGCCCAGTTGGTAGACCAAGAATGAGGTGGGAGAATAACATTAACTATGATTTGAGGAAAGATAGATTATACAGGGGATGACTGGAAAACATTAGCACAGAGTAGGGATGTGTGGAGAGCTTATGTCCCGCGCGGCCATGAACCTACGGCTTCTATAACAAGAAAGCATTTTAATGATAATATTTTTACTTTATTAGCAGTGACGCTTATTATTTCGATGTTGCAATTAAATGTTGTACTGAGATGATACTGATTATGTTCCAGGTCAATTTCTGGCCGCATAGTTGGCAGTGTGTGGTGGTTCTTCACGCTTATACTTATATCTTCGTACACAGCCAACCTAGCTGCTTTCCTCACAGTGGAACGCATGGTGGCGCCAATCAATTCACCAGAAGATCTGGCATCACAACAGAAGGTCCAGTATGGCACACTCTATCATGGCTCAACGTGGGATTTCTTCAGGGTAAGAGCTCCAATACGAAAGTCGGGGGTCCCAATAACCTTTTCACTGCTGAGAATATTTCCAGCCTTTAAAACCCTCCTAGCTCAATGCAGGGAGAAATATGGAAAAAGTTTATTTAGGTTCCTAGGAGATGGCAGTATATGCCTGCTTAGTTTGAAAGCAATGCAATACGTATTATATAACTAGCAGGGGTTCGGAGTTAAGAATGGATATACACACCCATAGCACGGCAAACATTTTCTTTGCCAACGGATATACTCGTTCGTAGCAGTGTAAAGGATAAACTAGATAGAGATTATCGTGCTTACCTTTGGTTTCTAGTTTAACCATTCCCCTAAGAAGACGAGGTACACTCGCCGGCTCTTAAATGACCTTCAACTCAAGAGACGAGATACACTCGCTTAACTCTGCCTGTTATCATCATCATCCTGCCAGGTATTAGTCCTAGAAGAACTGTTACGGCCTGAGAAAGCGGTTTTCGTGCCATCTTTTCATAGGTCGACCAAGTGACCGTTTCCCATTTGGACAGTAGTTCATTATTGCCTTGGGGATCCTGGATCTAGCCATTCTTGAGACATGTTCCTTCCAGTTTAGCTGATATCTGGAGATGTAGTCCAGTATTGGTGACACATTAAGTTCTTAAAGGCTTTCTACATTTTTCTTTCGATTCCATTTGGTGTAGCCAGCTGTTCGGCGCATAAATCTCATCTCACAAGCTGTTAGTCTGCTTTCATCTCTCGTCCTTACAGTCCACGCTTCACTCCCATAACATAGGACTGGTCGAGCCATTATTTGATAAAACGAGTACGAGTTGATTTTTGCACTAATGAAGGTTTTAAAACTCGCAATTTTTGTACATCCCTTGGCAGGGTAATATTTTGTTAACATTTATGAATAGTAGAGGAATGTGTTTTGGTCTTCACCCTTATTGTGATCTCAAATACCGTTATCTTTTGTTCGTATTGAATGTCTGAAAATAAACAATATCATTTATGGTGATTTAAATCTGGTTTCTGGGAAAATGCATTGAGCATTTAAATCTGAAGCGAATGAGTTAAACTTTTCTGTTGTCAATTGATTTTTTCAGGTAGTAAAGAGCTTAGATACTGTGCGACGTGCCATAATACATACAACCAGAAAACGGAAAAATTGTTGTAGCAATATGTGAAAAATTACCTCACAATATTTAACTCATGCCCCAAATGGGAGTCAATGACCAATTACATTTGAATCAATTTTGATTTACAGCCAATCACAGTCTTTTTCATTTCGATTTTATCAGTTTAATTTTATTATATTAAAATCAAGCTCCTCCTTTTTAATATTCTGATTAGATCAGAGCATTATTTTGCAGTGACTGACTCGCCAAGAAATGCGGTTACCAGATTGTATGTATAGTGCATAATTGTAAACAGATACTACTTGCGGGATATAATGGAAAATATTCGTAGTAATTGATTATACCACAATAAAAAGAAACCACTGTTTGCACTTTCTTAAACGTATTATTTCCCAGGAATTTACGTTCCAGGAAAATATAATTTACATCATGGGACATCAAAAATTAATTAATAACCTATAATGTTGGTTATAAACAGTTTGATGTGTTTCATTTTTCTCCACTAGGATGCATTCTTACAATATTGTGATCTTTTAGCAATAAATGATATGATCTAGTTGCAGTGATGAAGCATAACAAACGTTTCTCATTTGTTTTCAAACATCGCCGTTTACATTAAATACATACATATTTTAAAATAACTATATTTAAATAATGATTTGTGAGTAAACAGCTTAATTGTATTCGTTAAATAGTCCTAACAAATGCCAAACAAAAATGTGTGTATGTTGTTTTCCAAAAAAAAAAAAGAAGCGTAAAATACATTAAAATTGAACGAGAAGTAAAAATAATCTGAAACACGTCATGTGAACAAATGCCAAATGTTTTATTGTATAAGTCATTGCCTGAAGTGAATAGCCAACTTACAAGAATAATAATAACGATAAGTTAAGGTCCTCTAGAAGTGTTGAGGGGGATACATATTGAACATTTAATTTATTTTGGTTTTTAAAAAAATATTCTACTTATCTACCAATCTAACCTAGCCTTATATACCTAACCTAACCTAACCTAACATACCTAACCTAATCTTACCACATAAACCTTAACATAATATACCTACTCTAATCTTCCTAACATAACCTGAAAAGAAAGAAAAACATGAGAGCAATTGGCTATAATGAAAATGTAAAATTCATAAACTGGCATGTTGCATAGAACAGCCATATGGAGAAACCATTACCATTTCCCAGTATATTTTTCAAGTCCTACAGAATAACAGTGTGCATGTGCATGAGTTTTTAGAGCTGTCGCTAGATGGAGCCACATATCTTTGAAGTCCTACAGAAAGTTTATAGATCTGTTGCTAGGCCCACACATAATAATACTGAAGTGAAAATTACTGAAAATTTGCATTTTGTGTTCATCTGGTACCATTTTCTCAGATAATGTTTGTAGGGAAGGAACTGTATTTTTTTTTATTCACACTCTTTATGAGTAGTTTGACATTTGAGGTTAAGTAATTTTGGTAGAAAAGTCTTCATTAAGTTTCTAAAATTTTTAAAAAGTTTATAATGTTTATGAAAAAAATTGTTCTTCTTCTTCACTTCACAGTCTAGGAAAATTGCCTGTTCTGCCTCACAGTTGTTCTGTCCATCTTTTCACTGGCCTTCCTACATTCCTTGAACCTCTTGGCTTGTAGTTTAAATGCTGCTTTGGTAATCTTGTTACAATCATTCTATCTACATGTCAAACCATTTACCTCTATATTTCTTTTGATTTTATCATTCAATGGATATATAATTAACTCTGGTCTTATATCTTCATTCTTATCTGATCCATTCTTGTGTAGCCTTTTGTTCTTCTATAAAAAACTGTTTTTACATAATTTAAAAAAAATATATTTCATCATCATCCATGCAAGTATTAGGCCGTGTGTCCTGTTATGGTCTCAAAGAGAAATTTTCCACCCCAGCGCTTTTTTGGACGTCCCAGCGATCTTTTGCCTTGGGGGCAGTAACAAAGTATGGCTTTTGGAATTCTATGAGACGGCATTCGTTGCTACGTGACGTTTGAAGGTAGACATTGGGCTTGGCCCCAGTATAACTTCAATAAGAAACGAGCTGTGATCATTGACGAAATGTGGCAACATTTGCTTTAACAACAAGGGAAATCACAGTATGATGGGCTTTCCAGTTGTTCTGGTAGTTTTGTATATGGTGAAGAATGGGTTCTACATCCAAGTTTTCCATAATTTCCAGTCATTTCCTTTTATGGTCCCATTTTTGTGTACCTGCTGTACGGCGCAATATAAATCACATTCATTTGCTGTTATTCGGCTTTCATCTCTTCTTCGTATTGTCCATGATAAAAATTATATATAAAAATTAGTTCAATTTATCAATTTAATCTTTAGCTTTTATCATGTAGAAATGTGAGATATACATCCTATGAAAAAGTTACATTTCTATCTACAGTAGTGTGAGAAAAGTATACCTAAAATGTGAAAAATCATAATTTATTTATTTTTATTTATTTAAATGCAATGGCCTTTTGTAATGTTTCATTAGCCAATAATGACTGAGGAAAACAAACAATAACAATAACAAACAATAACAAGAAAGATTATAAAATGTTCATCATCTTTTCCCTGGCTTCCCAGTATCTGTCCACAAAATTGTTGGTTGTTAGGTTTGGGCAAGTTCGGATGTGATCAGCACCCATATCTGCCATAGTGTTGCAGAGGATACATTGTTGAGTTGGTAGAAGGCGAGGCAATGAAGGTGTTACCTAGATAGTCGTGTCCGTGGCAGTACAGAATGATGCATCACGGACACTCTTCTGGGCCAATCTGGCAATGTAATTTGGATGGATGCTTTTCAAGGTTTGTCAGTCATTTGGAGCTCTAGAGAGGTTCTGAAGACCATGGTAAACTCACCTCCTTGTGGTGTACCCTAGTAATGCTATCTAACAGCAAAGTGGTTGGTGGTTGGTATCTAATGTCGAGCACTTGATAATGAAATCATTCGCTCTCTTGCACTCCATATTAGCAGAAAGGCTGGTCTCTTCTACAAAAGCTGGACAACGGAGGAGATTTGGAGTACAATAAACTAGTTGTAACCGTTTAGTAGTAGGCACCACATGTGGTGTGTTACGTCACCCATGGAGAGAAAGTAGGTATAGGAAGGAAAGGAGAAATGAACCCTAGGCCTCGAGTACTCTAATACCATCAGGTCGAAAGAAACAAGAGGTCAGTCAAGGGAGACTGGATAGAAAAGTTAAAGAGGGAATTGGTATGGGAGGAGAGGTAATACTAATTCGGTCAAAAAAGAACAAAAACTCACCAAGCTGACCAGT